>JASDQU010508815.1:25116-49660 GCA_032191745.1 Picea mariana | reverse complement strand
AAAAACTCCCATTTTCTGTTAACTTGCAGCTAACATCTACCCGGCAACCAACCTCATTTGGGCATACAAAACCTCTGTATATCAGAGGGCTCTTAGGGTTTCCCCCTTAACTGCGTCTCTACTCTAAGACTATCCTACGACTATCTTGGATCGATTGCATTCCAGAGTCATAATGGAAACTCCCGCTCCACTCGCGATTATCTAAATGTGCCTCAAAGGGTAATTTCGGCTCTGGGTTCAAGCGTGCCTCAAAAGATAAATTCTGACATTGAGTTAAGGAGGGTTTAAAATATCTGCTGCAACTGTTGGTGTTGGCTCTTGTACAGATTCCTTGATGTTGATGGGTTTTGCTTTGCGTGCTTGCCAACGATACTCTTGCATCACCAACAAGGATGAACTTTGGAATAAGGCCATGGATGAAGAATTGGATCAAATAGAGAAGAATGACACTTGGGAATTGGTTCGAAGACCAAATAATAAGAATGTGATTGACACAAAGTGGGTTTTCAAAAATAAATTGAATGAAGATGGGCAGGTTACAAGGAATAAAACTAGATCGGTATGTAAAGGATACACACATGTTGAAGGAATTGACTTTGAAGAGACATTTTCCCCAGTTGCTAGAATGGAAGAAATCTGATTGCTTTTATGTTATGCATGCTCCAATAATATTAAAGTGTATCATATGGACGTGAAATCAACTATTCTGAATGGGGAACTTGAAGAAAAAGTCTACATCGAACAACTAGAAGGATTTCAGTGGTCAGAGAACGCAGATTACGTGTGAAAATTGAAGAAAACCTTGTATGGTATAAAATAGGCTCCTAGAGCATGGTACTCTAGACTGGATAAATATCTACAATAGACATGGTTTAGAAAAGGAAGTGCTGACAACAACCTCTACATCAAGGTAACTGAAGATAATATTTTATTAATTGAGGTTTATGTTGATGATATTATTTTTGGAAGCAATGATGACAGATTAAGCCAGACATTTGCAAAGGATATGCATAATGAATTTGAAATTTCATTACTCGGAGAACTATCCTTCTTTATAGGCCTTCAAATACATCAAAGCAACCAAGGAATTTTTATTTCTCAAACTAAGTATATCGGAGAAATGCTAAAGAGGTTCGGAATGGAAGATTGTAAACCAGTTACCACTCCTATGCAAAGAAATTGGAATTTGAGCAAATATGATGATTCAAAGTCTACAGACTAGAGACAATACATGTCGATGATTGGCATCTTACTATATGTGACAAAATCCAGACCAGATGTAATGCAGGTAGTTGGACAGGTGGCATGATTTCAAGCAGAACCAAAGGAATCACATGTCGTATAAATGAAGAGGATTTTCAAATATCTCAAAGGAACTAAAGAATTTGGATTATGGTATCCATAAGGAAAGGATCTTTCACTTATTTCCTACACAGATGTAGATTGGGGAGGTTGCATTGATGATCGACGAAGCACCAGTGGAGCAATGTTCTACTTGGGTGAGTGTTTAGTATCATGGCTAAGGAAGAAACAATCATAAGTATCCTTATCTACAACCGAAGCAGAGTATATTGCAGCAACAACATGTTGTACACAGGTTCTATGGATGAAACAAAATCTGATAGATATACAGGTTGAGTATGATGAGCCCATTCCAATCTACTATGATAATACAAGCACCATCAATATCTCAAAGAACCCAGTGATGCACTCCAAGACGAAGCACATTCTAATCAAGTTTCAATTTCTACTCGAACAGGTTGCAGAAAATAACACCAAAGTTGAATATGTGGGCACAAAAGAACAAGTGGAAGACATCTTTACAAAATCGATTCCAAGAGAAGCCTTTGAGTATCTTCGCTAGAGACTCAGAGTAATGTCTACTCCAAAATGAATGCTTTTGAATGTTTATCTTATATGTCTTATATTTACACGAGGAAGCACCATAAAGAGGACAATTCAGATTGGGAGATCAGTTTCAAGGACAATTCAGTTAGGGGAGAAACCCTGGATGGAAATATACCTTTGCCATTGATGACAAAAGGGGAGAGATTTATCATATGTAAATCATAGAGGCATGTTTCTAGGGGGAGATATGGTCACGGGAGGAGCATGAGTGACATGATCTCAATATTGCATCAGAGCTCAGTATTGCATCAAAGTGTTGCCATCTATTAGCACTGAGAGTCACCCTCAGATTGGAAGAGGATAAGCCTAGTACCCATCAAAATTTTTGGTGGATGTTCTTTTTATGAGTGGAGGTCAAATGGAAAAAAATCAATACAAGAATGATTTTAACTTCAGCCAGTGATTTGAGGTCCTCATTAACTTTAGTCAATGATTTGAGTTTAAGTGTGAGAAAAAGGAAGACTTAGTGAGATAGGTGAACAAGACTGCTATGGGCATCTGACTTTCAAGCATCTTGGTGAAGAAAAAATCAGGCTCAAGAGCACTCTTGAACTCAATTTTCAGACACTGAAATATGTCACAACAACATAATAATCAAACCTACATTATCATGAAACCACAACAACTCGAGTAGATCCTCCATGCTCGAGCCTTTCAACATAATGGGAAATAAGGTAACAAGGAAGCTAACTAAAACTGGTCACAACACTATTGTAATCAAACCTACATTACAATAGAACCACAACCCTCGATTGGATCCTCCATGCCTGAGTGTTTCAACATAGTTTAAACAAAGAGATGAAATAATCTTACTTCTATTAATGCGAAAGTCTCAAATTTGATACATAACCAGAGAACAGTTCTAGCATCAAAATTACATAGTAGGGAGCTCGACTCAACCAGTTGATGACCATAAAACAATATCAAACTGATATATTTATACTCAGATCAACTCACAACTGCTAGGAGTGTGATCTGGCACTGTCAATCAAAGTTTTGTGTTTGAGCAGTCCTCTGTCAGACTGTGTGTGTTTCTTCATGTCATACTCAAACCAGGTTGAGTATGGACTTGCATAAAATTGACCATAGTTGTACTTTGTTGACAGTCCTGATTCCGTAACCATAAATTCCGCGCCTTCCATTTATGGGCTAAGATGAGGTTTCAGCTACTAGTCTCTGCTTCATTAACTAGATCTTCATTGGGATTAGAGCACGACGGGACAACTAGTGAAGGACCACCTGTCACTGCTGGAATGGGCGCTAAGGTTGTGAAAGTCAATCCTCATCCATTGGATATCCCCTCCTTGGGATTGGAGCGTGAATGGATGAGTATCGGGAGACCACTTGTTGATATGGGATAGGACATTAATCTGGCACATAATTTCGGGGTCACAGGAAGCAGTTTGGACCCACACCACTTTCGGTCCCGAAATGCACCCCTTTCCTCCATGTCACCTCCTAGAGAAACCGTGGTTTGGATTTCGGCCCACCCTTCGGGTTATATCCTCCTCGTAGTTTGTGGTGCCGAAAATATCAACGACCATTGATCTGATCACGACCCAAGATCTAGGCACGCCGACTATTTTAACGCCTCCACCAAAACTTTGTTCGTCTGCCAACCTTGGATTCCCTCCAACTACGCTTGGAGATAACACCACATCGAACCTACACAGGGGATCTCGATTTCTTCAGACTGCACCTACTCTCCTGCATTCATGCTACTTAGTGTGATAACATTTGGCTCCACAGGGGATGGCATGCTCCCTGCGAGCTGCCAAGAACACGTAGTTCTAATGCCTCAACTTTTGGGTCATGGAGTCTCTTATTCAAAAAAGAAATGAAAGGAAGTGGTAATTACAATGGTGGAAAGCCAATCATGGCTTAAAAAAAATATTTCTTCAAAAAGTTCCCCTTGACAGGGCTACCCAAAACTTCGGCATCCTCCAAGCTCTGCAACTTATAAGTGTTATTTGAAAACACTTCAGAATTATTGAAGGGACTAATCCATAAGGCTTCAAATTTACCATGTTTTCCTTTGTATTTCTTAGGGGAATCCCACTTGAGCACCAGATCTCCCAGCTAAAAATGTTCCTTGCTTTCCCTCTTGTCAAAGGCTTGTTTTATTCTCTGCTGTTGATCCTGAGCTTTATCAAGTAGCTTCTCTCTAGCCTGCTGTACTTCCACCAGCTACTGTATCCTCCTGACCATATCATTAGGTTCTCCTTGGTAGTCCTGGAGGAATTTTTCCACAAGAAGGGAAGGCTAAGTAGGAAAAATAACCTCCACCCCATACACGAGCTGAAAAGGGGAAACACCCAGTGACCTCTTTGTTGTAACTCTATCATCCCATAATGAAAATTTTAACTTTGAGTCCTAGGCTTTCTTGTTGTCTTCTAACAACTTCTTGATGATATTTATGAGGATCTTTTTATAGGATTCTGCTAAACCATTTCCCCGAGGGTAGTAGTGAGTAGAATGGACTAGTGCAATCCCATACTACTCATAGAACTTGATTAATGGCTCAGCTCTGAAAGAGGCATCATTGTCTGTAACAATCCTGCTTGGACAACCAAATCTGGACATGATATCTTCAAGGAAACTAATGATTAACTTGTGAGAGGCACTCCTTATAGGGATGGATTCTATCCATTTGGTGAAATAATCAGTGGTAGTCAAAATCCACCTATGTTGGCCACTTGAGGCTAGGTGAATCTCTCCAATGAAGTCAAGAACCCACTACTGAAAAGGTCAAGAAACCATTACAGGTTTCAAAGGAAAATATTTGAGCTGCTTCTTGCCAGCTAAATATTGACACTTGACACAAGCCCTAATATTTTCACAAATATCAATAAGAAGGCTGGGCTAGAAATACCCATCTTTGAGGATCTTGTAAGCTGTGGTCCTTCAAAAATGATGTCCCCCACATAAGCTGTCATGAAAATTAGTTATATCTCTTTGGGCCTCATGTGGGTCTAGACATCTCAGTAGAACCCCCAGAGGATCCTTCCAGTACAAAACCTGATCAATGAGACAATATTTGATTGCTTTGAGTTTCAAATATCTTACCTTGTTCTTTTCCAAATCATCATGAGGCCGCAACTTCTACATAAAATATATGATGTCTTTATACCAGCTGCATTCTTCTAAGTTTAGGCTGACATGAGAGTATTTATCAACAATCTCAGTTTTCTGATTTTTTGAATGTATGTTCATGAAATTAACCCCTAAAGCCTTGTAATTTGATTCAGCCAGCAGTCTGGCTAAACCTTGGCATTTTACCAATTTACTGAGATTTATTTCAAGGTCAAATTCCAAAATTTTGGCAATCCATTTGCTTCTCTTCCCATCTATGTCAGGATGGATCAATATCTCTTTTACTGAGGCCGAGGGGACATATGCAACAATCTTTTAATGCATAACATATATTATTAAAGCTTTTATGGGTTTCACCAAAGCATATGCCTACTTCTCCATGATATCATATCTCATTTCTGCATCCCTCAATGCTCTGCTAAAGAAGGAAATAGGATGCTCTAACCCTTCTGTATTTCTCTGTAGAAAAACAAAACCAATGTATCAGATGAGGCAAAAGAAAATATCATAAATTCCTTAGAATAGTCAGGGCTGATGAGCACATGTGCTTTATTCAAAGCCCTTTTGATTTAGACAAAATAATTTCTAGACTCAATAGTCCATTTCACCTCACTTCCTTTTCTAAGCATGGTTGTAATGTGATTAACCAACTCAACAAAATTAGAAATGAATATTCTTAGAAAGTTGAATTTACCCAAGAAATATTGAACCTCTTTCTTAGATCTGCGAAGAGATAAGGCCTATATGGCCTCTACTCTTCTTGGATCAATTCTTACCCCTTAAATTGACACAATATGCCCCAATAAGTTTCCCTCTTTCATAGAAAACAAAAATTTCTTAGGATTGAGGGAGAGACCAAACCTTCTGCACTTCAGGAAGACCTTCTTCAGATGACGACAATGCTCTTGATCATATCTTGAGAATATTGTAATGTCATCTAAATAGATGACTACAACCTTATCTTTTTCCCCCATAAAGGCAATGTCCATGGCTCGCTGGAAGGTTGCTCCTACATTCATCAATCCAAAGGGAATTTTATCATACATGAATGTGCCCCAAGGAGTAGTGAAGGCTATCCTTTCTCTATCTTCAGCCAAGACAGAGATCTGATTGTATCCAGAAAATCCATCAATCATGGACATCCTAGATGAACCAGTCACTCTCTGCAAAATGTGCTCCATCTTTGGAAAGGGGTAGTTATCCTTTTTGGAGCTCATGTTCAAATTCATGAAATCTACACATAATACGATTTCCCCACTTTTCTTCCTCACAGGTACCAAGTTTTCCACCCATTATGAATATGTCAGAGGAATCATGATCTGGGCATCCAACAAATTTTTTACTTATTTCTCGATAATAGGCATCAACATGGGACTTATCTGTCTGAGTTTCTGCCTGAAAGGTTTAGCTTCTTCTTTCAGAGAGATTTTGTGTTCCATGATGTTTGTGTCATATATCCTTAAATATTCATATTTCCATGCAAATGCATCAACAAAATCTTGGCATATGCAACCCTTTTCTCCTTTGACAAACTGCTATACAACTTGAAATATTTGGGATCCTCTGTTCCTAAATTGCAGTCAGTTACCTCAACATCTTCAGTTGAAATTTTAACCTTTACAACAACATCATTTGTGTCAAACAATCTCTCCAAGGGGACAAGTCCCTTTTGAATATGGTTACTTAGCAACTAAAAAATATGGTGATCAACAATTTCATTAAGAAAAATATCATCATGTGGGTTTTCTTCAGTATCTTGATCCTGATCAATATGAAAATAAAAAAATTCATCGACAGTCTCAAGAAACTTTTTTATCTCAAGATCATCCTCAAAAACCTTCCAATGTTTGACATTGTCAGGGATAGAGGGTCTATATTTTACTTCTACCTCATACTTGAGTTTAGGGGGCAAATGAACCCTGAACTTACTTCATGAAACAACCAAGGAATATGCTACAATGTTCTCCTCTATTGGAACAAATGAGATATTAAAAGCCAAGAAGAAACTGTTAACCTGGGGTGCTTGGCCTGATACCGATTTCTGACTTGATGAACAATCAACTCAGCATCTCCAAATACTGCTAGCTCCTCAATCTTCATGTCTTTGGTAGCTCTCAAACCCAAAACAAGAGCCCCATATTCTACCACATTGTTTGTTGCTTCAAATTCAGGATTGCAAGACAGGGATATGGTCTCTTGGGTAGGGGAAATGAAAACTACCCCAACGCCAACACTTTCTCTAGAAGAGGCTCCATCAAAAAACATTTTCCAAATAGAGGCATGGGGAGGAGGGTTTTCGTAAGAGGTGATGGGCCACTTTCTGATTTCAATAGGTGTTTGAGGAGCATTACTGAGCTATATCATACTGGTTCCTAAATCAATATCAATTGCAAAAATGGGGTGATTGGTAGGGTTTTCTTCATCACTGATAATTTAAGCAAGTTGTGCTTCCCTATAAAGCCTTCTATGTTCTCCCCCAAACACATTAATTGTGGCATATGAAAGATCCATCTGTAAAGTTCCCCCTAGTATTTTGATCCAAGATCTAGAAAAAAAGCATTCCAAACTTAGGGGGGACATCAGCCACCACAATATCCATGACCACACTTTTCAATGGAAATTGGAACAAGGAAAAATCCAGGTCTTTCATAACCCCGGGGCACTTCACCTTCCTGGAATCAAATGAGTACAGGTCATGGTATGTTTTTGTAACCTCCAACCCAAGATCATACATGAAAATCTTAGGCATGAGATTGTGAGATGCCCCTGAATCCATCAAGCAGTTGTGCAACACTTTAGCATGAATGTTTAATGAGGTTGTTACGAGGAAAATATATCTATGGCTAGGGTAAACCACAATAGATGAAAATGACTACAGAAATCAACTCCATCCTAAAGACATGCTATATAAACCAATATGCAAGCGAGATAAGAAAGAGGCCTACCTCGTACAGATGTTCGATGAAGTTCACCATTGAGCACTTTGACCCAAAGCTATATACCTGCAACAAGTTCTCAAAAAACAATCAAAGCAAGCATATGGTGATAATATAAAAGGTTATCAAATTAGATAGAATAATCCATTAATATTCATAACAAATATGCCCATGGATAATAACTCATATATTTGCAAGATATCAATTGGACGGGAAAGGAGTATTTGTATTAATAAATGATCAACATAAGTGGAAATATTACAGACTTCCATGGCGGCACGGTTTGGAATCAAGAAACTAAGTTCCTTCCAGCCGGGCCTCCACCACTTCAATCCTCCATCACAGGCAAGCTCATAAGAGAGAAACAATGAGGTTCTAAATCAATAAGGGAAGAGCTCAGGGGCTGAACACTATGTTCACAATTAAAGGACAAAGGGATGTAGACTCAATATGAAGTAAATAATTTCTCCAGAGTAACTTTGTTCTCAAAGTTGAATTCTTTCTCCTTTCCATAGCTCAGAATTGGCCCATTTATAGCCTTCAAAATGGAACTGAAGGTCTGAGTCAGAATGTTTCCTGTATATGGAAGGCCAAGGATCATAGATCTCCTATCGTGACATGGAAACCCAACATTAATTTTCATTTTCTCACACAAATCATGATGTACATGGGTTGTAGTGGAGAAGCCTATGTATACGCATGTTGTATAGTAGGAAATATGCATACATGTGGAAATATTTGTATTTTTGGCTCTAGATTTTATAAACAGGGAAGATAAATCTGCATAGGGAAATGGAATAAGGCCCTCTATGCAATATTTCATAGGGTGAGGCAAATATTTCTATAACATATGCCCCCTAATGTGTGAAGTCAGAAGTGTATATGCGATGGCCTAAATACATTATAAACAACCCAAAAGTGGAGTGGTATGAAACCAGCTGGACAAACTAGTTACTCATTACATTCTGCACTGACTTTGAATACATGGCTGCTAATAAAATTACACTGCATATCCATGTGAAAATATATCAAACAAGTGTCCATGGCCATGAATAGGAAAATACAAATGTGGTTACATGCCAATAGTTGTCATAGGCATGAACAAGGCTCAGTATAACCAGTCTCAAAACCAATATGAAGATATATGTATACCATGGCGTACAATCTGATCTCCCATGATTACCGAATTCATATAGGTACTGGTCCAATGAAAAGGAAGAAACAACTCAGGAAAGATGTGGCCACATAGTGATGGTTCAAGTCTTCTACACAATCCGCCAAACGTGCAAGTCTACATCATGTGAATAAAGGAGTTGAGGTCGAACATAATGAGACATTTTTTGATTACCGATCATTGATGTATACCTTTAACAAATGCAAGACAACCTACCAATAATGAAAGTAGGTGTCAAGGAACTGAGTACATTCTTACAAGTGTGAATAAAGGATCCGGTGTCGAACACCTAAAGAATCCATCGATCAAGAGACATTGATGTATTCCCAACTATCGATGGCAAGAGAGCCTACCACTGATGACTGCAAGCCTCAAGGTACTCATAAGACTCTAGGTCACGTTTCCAGAATAAATGGGCTGAAGTCGATGGAAGGAGACCCACTGAAAGGAGAGGATTAAGGAATCTCTCATCAGTCAGCACGAGGTACAAAGCAGGAGATTCATGATTTGGTGGAAATTGGACGAAGAACATGTTCACGAACCAACGACCCTGTGCATCTTTTTCATGTGCCAAGTGAAAGCGGTACTTGAAAAAGACCCTCTGAATAGCAACCAATGATGAAAAATGTTGACAAAGGTGAGGAGACCACCAATAAGGGTAATGGAATCCAAGACATTGCACAAATCCCAATGTGTGAATAGATGTCTTGCCATCAAACACAAGGGAAACCACCCAGTCAACGACCAATGATGAAATGTCGACTGCTGGGTTCAAGGTTACCTACCAATGATGAAAGTAGGGCTAGGGTGCATGATAGGACTATAATATCATGTGATTCTAAGACAAATTGAGGGTATGGACGACATGCAAAGTCAATAGTTCTGAGGAATGGCCGACACAGGTTGATAGGCTTCCTTTGAGCAAGAGCATGAGACATATGGAGGACTCCAACATCATAGACCCAATGATGAAACCATGAGAGGCAGGAGGCATCAATAAAACTATCTATAGGGACTGGAAGAGTAACCAGTCGATAGAGAAGACTCTTTAACGAGCTCAACTTCCTAAGGTCATGCTAATCCCAAAATTATGAGGATGAATGGACTCAGTAACTTTGTGCTATGTTCAAAGGTGACACAACTGCTGCAAATATAAGATAATACTCCCTTCCCGCCTGTCTTTTTTTTGTTTTTTCATAGACAAATGAATGCTATGATACAAAGGAAGAAACGAGTGTCACAAGTAAGAAAAACTAGTTCTAGCGGTGGAACATACCTATGCTCAATGCAGGGAAATGCATGTGGGAGATGGAAACTCGGGGGAATGTTCCCTCCTAGGTATAGGGTGTCAAATTGTGAAGGATATAAACAAGGCTCTACTTGGTTGAGGATGCAAAACCGCCGAGGCAAACAATTTATAATGCAAATAAAGAACCGGCTATAGGATCAATACTGCAAGCAAGGGCATGAAATGTAATCACAACTTAACGCCAAAAAATGTCCTTTTTATGTCTTTTAGTCTACTTGGTGTGAAAAAGGGATAAAGTTGTGCCAAAGAGACGTCTTTTCAAATCCAATTTATGAGTGTGAAACAGACAAGTTCACTCAACAATCTTTTCACTTTTTGAAAATGCGTTGGAAAAGAGATTAACTAAGACTCATGACCTTTCAAGTCCAATTAAATGAATGTGAAAGGGACAAATCACTCAACAATCTTTTTGATTTTTAAAGACAAGTTGGAAAAGAACTTAAATTAAAATAGTTTTGGGAGTCCTCGGGGTATAAGGCATCATGTTTATGAGTGAGAAATGAGGCTCAACATCAAGTCATGTACTAGCTATGAGGGACTCCCAGTCCTATGGAAACAATCTCTGCATGGGCACCAAGTAAAGTAGGGGATCTAACTAGGGAACCCATGTTTGGTAAGTCTCTACCACTTGCTAACGACATGAATTATAGCATATAGAAGGTTCTGTGTTGCAACAAATGGGTTCATACCTAAGGCATAACAAGTGACAGTTTATAGGATAATGCAAAAGTGCACGATGGAATGGATACCTATCCTATATGCTCGGTAACTATACCTGCCCATGGTGATGAATGACCAACATAATCCCTGGTTAAAACTGCAAAAACCAACTGAATCCACCCTTGTGTTAGTCCATTAGGTAAAACAATGGCTCAAAACTATAGAAAGTGGGTAAAAATTGTTTATAAATAGTAACAAAAACAAAAATTACTATACCATTTTGATTGTTTACCCAACTAGTGCAAATTGGACCAAAATACCTCCGAGATTCAAACGACGATTGTGGGAGTGTTAGGCAACGAAATAAGAAACCGTCTAGATCAGGTAAATCTTCTTCTCTTCCTTTTCATTTCCAGTGGATTAATTTTTTAAATTAGATTCCAAATTTTTAGTAATTGAGGGCACAACATGTGAAATTTGGTGTATGTGGGCTGTCTTTTATCGGGTCGTGTATACGATGAGCTATACATTCTTGTGAAAACTGCAGGGTGCGTATATCTAGCCCTATACGCGACTGTAAGTACATTAGCTCGTGTACATGCACACAAACAATGAATTTGAAGGATGCTAACTCAAATTTTGATTTGTCCTTGGTAGGATGGTTCTTGAATGGAGAGAAAGAGAGCATGAGGAGGTCGATGTTGTCGTGGATTGAGATCCGGGGGATCAAATGGATTTAAAGAGATGTGGCTTATATAAAGTTTGGGAACTCAAAGGGATGAGGGCCCAGGTGAAATTGCTCGAGATGCTTGTAGGTTACTGGGACCCTAAGAGTGAAAGATTCAACCTCGATGGGAAACCATTGAGGATTGAAGTAGAAGATATCTAATTTTTGAATGGTCTATCACACTGGGGAGAGGTTGTAAACCTCAAATCACGGGGAGTAGGGAACATAATGAAAATAGAGGAATACATCGACGCCCACTGTGTAGTAGGGACTCCTAAGGTAGGGATTCAACTCCCTATCCAGGAAATAAACAATCTCATCCTGAAGACTATTGTGATTGTATTGACCAGGATCACAGGTTCGACCTCGTTTCACCAGGCATCGAGGCCACTCATGTTCTATGTAGTGCAGTGTATGAGACCCACAGTATATGAATAGTGTACCTCACTACTGGAAAATATGAAGAGCCAGTTGACAGAGTGCAAACATGGGAGTAAGAGGAATTTTGGGTTTTCATCTATCCTATGCAGTTTCTTCTTCGAGCGGGTTCCAGGTTTGGGACCTAGAGTCGATATTTTTCTGAGAGGAACTCACGGTCCAACCATGGCACGGTGGACCGAGGTAATGAGGCAGCAGGGGGGAGGTAGGGCGCCGACACCCTACACCGAGGATTTATTTTACTGGTGGCAGTGACAGGTCATTTCCCTAGATGACTATCCCTATACAGTGATAGAATTCTGAGGAGATCCGGACATGCCACTCCCACCAAACCGTCCACGGAGACATAGGTATGTCAAAAGTTTTTAAATATTTCATTTTTTTGTATTTTTGTATAGCAGGAAAAAAATATTTTTGTATGGTGCTTAAGTATTAATTAGACACTTGTGTAATGCAGATGTGGGTCTGTGATGACTGGAAGGGTTTCCTCGACATCGACGAAGGAACCGGGAAGATGAGGTGACGAGAGGGTCCTACAAAATGTGCAGGGAAACCTGTCGCATTTGACTCACATGATTCCCATGGTTCAGGTAGAGGATCTACTTGAAGCCATGCAACGACAGGTGGTTGGTGTACCCAAGGCATGGGTGCGACTCTTTCAATGTCTCGCAAACATCGTAGTTTGTTACCATGACACACATCTGGCACAACAGGTGTAGATGTCGTGGATATTGTAGTACCGACTGTATATGTGTATTGAGGGTATTAGCCCCAATTTTGTACTATAAACACCATATTTTTTGACACATATATAAAAAGGATCTTCGACTTTACTTATATTTTACAATGTGTACATTGATGAGATGGTTTTATTTTCTTTAATTATGTGACAAATGCCAATCTAAAATGAAATTAGCATAAGCATCAGATACATGATTAGAACTCCTAGAAATGTGATAATATGTAATAAAATCAAACTCTCGTTCTAAAATACGTACCCGTAGGAATCGTCGGAGTAAAGTAGGATCACGCATGTGGTAACGACTGTTCAACTGACATAATACTAACTGGGAATCCAAGCGAACCTCTAAAGAGAGAATACCATGTGAGATAGCATCGCACAAAATTTCTATAACGACGCTATATTCGGCCATTTGTTCGTGGATGGCCCTAGGCATACGCCACCTGAAGACACCAGTAAACCCTCGGGTGAGTAAACCACCCAAGTGACGGAAGCCAAGTTCCGTGTATGATGACTGGCTCCGTCTGTGAATCCTAGGTAAATTGAAGACTTCGTTGACATCTGCCAACATCGGGAAAACTCGATAAGTAAGATAAAGATGGAAAGAAAGGAAAAAGACATATACACTAAATTACATTAGTATATAGAGAGTTCTACCCGAGCCTGGGGCTCAAGCATAATATCTTTTCAAGTAGAGCCCATTTCTGGGCTCGACCAACCTATTCCCTTCATAATATTCTAACTCATAGGCTCCTTTTTCTAACACATGTCACATGATATAAGGACCGTGCCACATAGGTTTAAACTTGCCTACCCCTAGTGGTTCTTTGGCTTGATCATACAAGAGGAGCTAGTCACCCTCGACGTACAACCGAGGACATACAACCATATCGTACTAGACCTTGACACGTATTTTTTCCGCCTCGATAGCCGTAGAGGTGTCTTGACGCTGCTCATCAAGACTCTCTAGGTGTACAAGGCGTCGCTCGAGATTGGAAGTGTTAGGTAGGAGTGCGACTGCCAACTTAAGAGAAGGGATTTCACATTCAATCGGTAAAATTGACTCGACACCATGTACTAATTAGAAAGGGGAAAATCCGATGGTAGTCTTGATCGAGGTTCTGTATGCCCATAGTGCGGGATATAGCATGATGTGCCAGTCATACTTACTCTGACTGACATTTTTTTGCAAAATGGTCTTCAGAGACTTGTTGACGGCCTCTACTTGTCCATTTGCCTCAGGATAATAAGGAGAAGAATGACCATGTCTAAACCCCAACTTAACTACTAGTTCTTCCATCATTTCATTCTGAAAGTAACTTCCATGATCAGTGAAAATCTCACTCAGGATACCGAACTGGGTGATAATTTGATTGAATACAAAGAAGGCTTTAGTATTCTCATCTGATTTAACCGTAGGCATGGCCTCGACCCACTTAGTAAAGTAGTCGATGGCCACGATAATGCGCTGATGCCCCCCAAATGAAGTTGGGTTGCAATCCACGAATTCAACCCCCCACTTGGTGAAGGGACTGATGATAATGACTGGGTGAAGAGGGGATGGATACAAGCACATTTTCTGAGTGAACACCAGTCAGGGGTGACACTTCTTAACCACTTCAATACAATATTTAAAGATAGTAGGCCAGAGATAACCAGCTCACAATTTTTTTTGGGTTGTTGCAAGCTAGGATAGATGACCACCACAAGCCCCACTGTGGCAATTGTTCAAGACTGACTCAACCTCTCCATGAGTTAAACAACGATGCAAGATATTGTCTATTCCTCAACGATACAAATTTTCATCGACGATAGTATATTTCTTAGCTTGGTATCTTACACGTTGTCAGTCATCTCGTGAGATATGCTTAGGGAACTTCAAGGTTTGAAGATAGAGAACAATGTTTCCATACCAGGGGTTGGACGAAGAGACAAGAAAAATGTGTTCATCCATGAATGAATAAACATGGATAACATCCTCATCTAATCATGGAAAATTGGATATTAACTCCGCGAAGACTAGTGATTACTTGGATTTCGCAGAAGTGAAATCGAGATCAAACTCTTGTAAAATGACAATCCATTTATTATATTCCCCCCCTATGATACACCAGGTAAGGAAGTATTGAAATGGATTGACATTAGAAACCACAGTAGTCTTGTAAAGTAATATATAATGACACAAACGTTGGACTGCGTGAACGACAACCAAAACTATCTTTTCGACGTGAGCGTAAATAAGTTCAGGACCGACTAAGGTTCGAATAATATATTAGACGACGTGCTTGCATATCTCATAATCCTCTTGAACCAGAACAATAACAATCATATCCTCAAACATGATGATATAAAGCAAGTAATCCCTACTGTAGTCAGGAGGCTTCAGCAGAGGAGACGATACCAAGGCTTTCTTCAAAGAATTAAAGGACTCCTGGGATTTCTCATCCCAGATAAAAGTGGTGTCCTTCTTCAAAAGATGCATGAAACCCTTAGTGATATTGGCATAATTCACTATAAACCGATGAATAAAGTTATCTTTTCCCTGTCAACCTTGAATTTTTCTAATCATGCACGAGGGAGGCAATTGAAGTATTGCCTCAACCTTTAGTGGATCTAGAATGATGCCGGTCTCAGAAACTAGAAATCCCAAAAGATGACCAGACTTAACGCAAAAGATGCACTTGTGAGGGTTCAACTGGATTCTATAGTAACAACATATTTCAAAAACAAGCCGAAGGTTCATAACGTGATCCGCTCTCTTGCGAGAGTGAGTAGAAAGATCATCAAGGTAAGCTTCGACTATATGCTTAAGATCGTGAAAAGAAAAAGTCATGGAACATTGAAAGGTTTCTCCAATGTTTTTAAGGCCAAAAGACATTTTACAGTATGAGAAAGTACCCCAAGGACAAATAAATGCCGTCTTGTGTTGATCCTCAGGTTTGATTTGAATTTGGTTATATCCTGAAAATCCGTCCATAAAAGAAAATACTTCACTTCCCACACACTCGTCAAGAATATGATCGATGAAAGGTGTCAGGAAGTTGTCTTTAGGACAGGCCTTGTTCAGGTCACAAAATTCCATACATACACAGATGGTTCCTTGCTTCTTATCCACAGAAATGGGGTTGGATACCCATTCAGTGAAGTGAACTGGGTAGATGAAGCCAACATTAAGTAGCTTCTCCATATCCACCTTAATAGCAGGGGATTTTCGGGGATTTATAGATCTAAGACGTTGCCGAATAGGTTTAGCATCCAAATAAGTTCTAATCTCATGTTCGACAATACGAGGGTCGATTCCTTCATCTCTTCATATGACCAAGAAAATACGTCTCATAATTCCTTGAAGAGTTCGGTGTAGATCAGGATTTATTCTGGTGAACAATCCAAATCGATATTTATGTTTTCAGCCTTGCCAAGGGTACGAGAGATGTCGATCCTGACAGTAGGAGAAATAATCACCATGTTTCCTTTGGCATAAATGCCATGCGTATCAAGTGGAACTACAACGTGCCTGACTATCTCACTCAAAGTAGATCGAAAGTTGTCTTGTTCAATTCTTTCAAGCTCTGGGAGAAAATAAGAGCGATGATGCATATCATCCCAAGGTTTGTCAGGACCATTCATGGCTTTGATAATAGCTTCATCCAAAGGCAAAGTCTCATCAAGGAAATCATGTGAAAAAGACAACAAAGTGGCCCACATGGGCCTAAGAACGTGATCCTCCTCGTCTGTCGACGAGGGAACATGATCGGGATCGATGGAAGAGTCAAGAACAACTTGATACCCAATCTCTGCTGCCAATAGTGGCATGGCCATGCCAGCATGCAACTAACCTTCACAAGATGAAGTCGGGGAAGGTAGGGTCCATAGATCAAAAAAATAGGAAGTGTGAAAATGAATTGATCTCCCTATCGAGACGGGCCTACTAGACATGGCGTAAACATGGTGACTCGGTGCCATGAAGTCGAAAGTACCCATAAGGGAAGAATACATTTCGACCCTGATATTCACAGTTGTCGACTGAGAATTGTCGATCACAGGGATCAACAGTCCAATAGCTGCATTAGGACTAGAGCACACAAAGGATAACTGATAGATCGTCACGATCTTCCCTTCATGAGGAAAACAAAGAGTACGAAAGACAGACGATACAACGACAATCATAGCATAAGTCCAATTGCATCCTAGTAACAAGTTATAATCAAGAGGCACATCAACTACCTCTACCTCCACCTCTACCATCTTCCCACCTAACTAGACCGGAAAGGCAGGAAGAATATTGTGAGGGTAGAAGGAATGACCATCAAAAGAAGTCAACATGTTCGATGACTTGGAAAGAGTCAAAGAACCGAGAGCTTTCTAACAAATCAAGGACATCACACACGTAGCAGTGCCTTCATCAACAACCACACATTTGATGGTATACTTTGAGTACTCCACGTGGATTTGGAAACCACATGGTAAGGCAAGCGAGGCTTCACATCTGTGACTTCAAACTTGATAACCTTTGTGTTGCGCCTCTTTCGTCACCTTAGTGAGAAAAACAGAGGTGCTTTCAAGCTTAGTTGGGTTTTCTAAGCAGGACAATTGTAAGGAAAAGGGTTAGAGAAAGAAATATAAAAGAACAACTAAGAATTAAACTAAAAAATAAAATAACAACTAAACTAATGAGCATAGGGACATAAGGACAAAAAAAACAATTAGACCCATGTCACCAATGGTAAGGTTGATATTAGTGAAATAAAATGCCAAGAAGAAAGAGGACTATGAGTCCCTTCTTCCTCCAAGGGAGGGCTCTTGGACCCCCACAAATAATCTCTTCTTACAACTTTGAATAAAAATGGTGAAAGAATTCTTTGCTAATCCACTCAAGGGGTGAGATGGATTGCCCAATGCAATGGTGCTAGTATACTCTTGATGAGAATAGAGGATTCCTCAAGAGAATAGTAGCAACATAACTTTTCTATCGATTTCCTTAAAAAATGAAGTGCACCCATGGACTTCTTATAGCACCTCTTTGAGGTATTGTGCAACCAACTTGTAGTGTGGAAAGAGGCTAATTAGGGCATTTTTAGGTCTTTGACCAGCCACCCAGTCGGATCCAATCCAGATTTGAGTGTCAAATCAACTTGGGAGCTGAACCAGAAGTGGGTGGAAGGCTAACCATTCTCGTAAATGCATCATTCTCAGATGTGCGTGGATTTTTGCGACCACAGTCGCGCATCGGGCGCATGTGCGCTTTTCCTGCATTTCTGTTTTGTGCATGTGCACGCGCACCCTGTGTAGTCATAGCACACTTTAATTTTGTCACTGGTTGTATAGTTTTTGACCCTTTGGAAATGATTTTGTAGTAATTTTGGTCCATGGGTGACCTCACAATTGTTTGGCGATGCTGAATTCTTGCAACCATTTGCGGATGAAATTTCAGTGATAACAGATGCCCCCTGATGGATGAGGTTAGGAGCATACCTATAGAAAAATTACATCAATGTTTCTTCTACTGAGAGTGCCATCATAAGAGAGAGCGATAGTGGGATTGTCAAGAGTTTCCCATTGGAGGGAGAAGGGAACCTATAGAACCCAACCTTCCATAAGGTGCGTAAAAATAATCTGTGTACAAATGAGGCGGGCATGCCCCATGCTTGTGTTCATGTAACTGAAAAAGGAATGGTGTTTTGATTTAGACAACTACAGCGCCCTCGGGGGTGTTCATGATAAAGGCAGAAGACAATTCTACAGAGGAACATACTCTGACCAATAGGCAGTGACATCTGTAAGAAATATCACAGATTCTGTAGGCATTGATAGCCCAGCCAAGTTCAGAGGTCTTCGGAAAATATAAGAAATAATTGCAATAGTCGCAAAGTAAGACCCACCGTAACATGAGAAAGTGTTGAAGTCAAATGTTACAGGGGTCAACGACAGCAGGGAGAAATTGTGGTTCTCCCTGTGCCGTCCGAGATCTCTCATTGGAAAGGTAATGAGAGTCTAGATACTGTCTCCCTTCTGGAAAACTGTGCTGAGGTCGACAAAAGGGGATGTGACTCCCAGAAGCAAAGGGCTTCATGAAATCTACTAGGTGAGGTTAGGAACTGAAGGAGGTACATGGTTGAAGTCAATATGTATGAAGACTCAAGACTGCCCTTGGTTGGGGGTATATGCGAAGTATAAGTGGCCGCAACCGTTCAACTAAGTCGCGTGTCAGGGGGACAACAAGACGTGGGATAAGTTGTGCCAGAGGCGGGACAAAGTGAACAAACTCAGAGGGCAGAGGTAAGTGGCATGTGGGATACTCAGAGTATATGGACGATGTCAACAAGGGTAGATGATAAGGAGTGCCCCAACCAAGGGCGACATTGGTTGCGTTTTCCAAAAAGGAAAGAAATTCGTTAAAGGTGGTGAAAAAAAGGTATGGAAATGCTGGAAATAAAGGATTTTTACAATAAAAATGGCGCCCTGGGGGCTAAGGATAAAAAGTGGCCCGGGGACTGTCTTGATTTAGATGGCAGGATGCTGATCCTGTGGCTGAAGACAGATCGAAGAACGGACACCCGGAGCTTCCGGAATGGTGTTTGGAAGTTTGGCAGAAAAGCCTATATATAGCTGTAGGGCCCACATTGCCACCTCATTTGTACTTGCTGCCAGAGTGACTGGACGAGAGGTATTTAGAGGAGATTCCATTTTGATGACCTAGGTGCCAGGCCATCGCATGCTCCTCCGGTGGATGCCGGAGTAGATTTTGAGGATATTCACCACTGCTTGGAGGCGGTGCTACAGGGCATGCCTGAGGGCATGTGGTCATGCATCTAGGATGAGGGCATCCTGGAGTAGTGCATGGGATTTTCACCACCGTCGTGGGCCATGGTGTGGCAAGCAACAGTAGCAGGTGCTGCTATGACCGGACGATTACCTCCCAGTCCGGAGGGACCAGTAGTGGGTGGGGGACCACCGCCTGAGGGAGGGGCAGGGGGTGGTGCTCTAGAGGCACCTTGAGTGGTGCTCTATGTATTTTTGTATTTTGTATATAGGTTGGTGAGCCCATTTTGGTGTAGTGACACCAGTTTTGTACTGAGGTGCTTCACTGGCTTGTGGATGGTTGTATATTTGTTTTGTATGTAAAGAGTTTGATGGCACTGGTGACCGATTTATATATATATGAGTATACATTTTGGGATCTATGTGATGTTTACATGTGTTTTGCAATGTGTTGATGATGTCTAATTTATATATGCCGTGACAGGTTTTTGATAGTTTTATGTATGTGTAGAGGTATCTTGATGTGATATATGCCAATCTAACACCATGTTAGCTAAGTTATCTGTAATTTGTTTCAATTGTATTGGAATATGTGTAAATGTAATGAAATCAAAATGTTGATATAAAAGTCTAACGTGAAGGTATTTGTGAAAGAGGCAAGGATCGCGGACGCGGTACACATTGTTGAGCTGGAGAATGACTAGTTGAGAGTCGAGAAAGATGCTCAGGTGACGAATACGATGATGCTGGGCATCGACGAGGAGGCCAATGACGACAGTGTATTTGGCTTGGTTGTTGGTGGCTGAACCCAAACATATGCTGCTAGAATGGAGCATTTCATGTGAGGAGGTATAGAGGGCCCAAGCTGCCGAAGTGAGATTTTGTGTCCAACGGTTGGCACCGTCGGCGTAACCGATGTGGTAGGCCGGTGGAGGAAGCATCTGTCAATAGCACAAATGAATGTTTAGACATGAGGGATGGAAAAAGAAAAAACACTATAAAAGAAATAACCTAAAGTAGAATGGCTATGCTTAGGCATAAAATTTCTTTAAGTATAACCCATTGACGGGTTCTTTGAGACAGAGGCCTTTGGGAGAGGCCAGGATGTATGTGCCTTTGGTGAGGCAATGTTGGATAATGTAGGGGCCATGCCATAGTGACTTGAATTTTCCATGACCAAGGGTGTCGTGAGCGATATCGTAAGAAAGGACGAGGTCGCCTTCGTGAAATGAGCGAAGGTTGACATGGCGATCAAAGGTGGTTTTTGACCATTTTTTGGCTGCCTCATTGCTCTGTAATGAAGATCAGCGATCTTCAACCAGGGATTCTAAGTGTAGCAAGCACTGCTCCATTGGAGCAGTGTCGGGTAATAGCTCAATTACGGTGCATAAGGTGGGAATTTCGCACTCGCTGGGAAAAGTGGCCTCAACCCCATGGACTAGATCAAATGGTGTGAAACCAGTGGATATTTTCACGGTTGTACGGTAAGCCCATAGCGCAGAAAATAACATATGATGCCAATTGGTCTTATGTTTATTAACCGTGTGCTGTAACATGGTCTTGAGGACCTTGTTAACTACTTCGACCTGTCCGTTAGACTAAGGGTAATATGGTGAGGCAAAATTGTGGGAGAATCCTAACCAAGATGAGAGTTCGACGAAGATCTCATTCTTGAAGTGTTTCAAGCAGATGTTGTACTGATGACACCGTTGGAAGATGATCCGTAAATCATCAAGATGTTGGGTGCGTTTCTTGGATCGAGCTGTGAGGTCATCCAAGTATGCAAGGATGATATGAGCCAGATCATGAAAAATGTATGTCATAGCCCATTGGAAAGTTGCACCAGCATTCTTTAAGTCAAAAGGCATGACACGATATGCAAAAGTGTCCCAAGGGGTAGTGAATGCAGTAAATCCATGGGGCCGATCCCACTTGGGATTTTTTCGTGGATGCGGTAAAGGAACAATATTAATCTATTGGCAACTACGAGGACCAATACATGAGATGGACCACACTGCGGCAAGAGAGGGGCCAAGTAGTTCCGGAGTTCACCAATACCTTCCATACCTTGCACACCAATCTGGGTATCAAAGACTCCAAGCGACATTTGGTTCTGAAATACCATGGGGCTCTACATAGATACATCTAGACTGAAATGGATTTTTTGGACATCTCATCACTTGGTGCTGCTTATCGATATGTTGTTAAAATTGAGCATAAATTTAAGCACCAGAACAAACGGGAATTCGGGTTCGCAAATCTGCAACAACCAAAGTATGACAAAGATGACCCTAACAAACATTCTTTTGAAAACCAGTCCAAGACACATGAAAAGAAAGGTCACGGGAAGACAAAGAAGGACACTGTAAAATGGTGTGATTTCCACAAAATCCCCTAGAAAAACACCGATGAATGTCACTCAAAATAGTCATTGGTGGCTGAGATCAAGGACAAGGAGCCGAACCCTAATTAAGAATATGATTATGAAAATAATGGTAAAGGACATATCATTGACGTAGACCCCATTACTATTGTCGCGACCGCAACAATTCAACCAGAAGAACCAACAGATCCTGAAGAGGGGGAGCACCTTTTTCATTCATAGATGTGGGTGAAGGGGACCCCACTGCATTTTATTGTTGATAGTGGAAGACAAAAAAACCTCATCTCAGCAGAGGTCGTCAAACATTTGGGATTGTCGACAACACCATACCTGAAACCATACAACATCGGGTGGCTTCGACAAGGACAAGATCTCCGTGTCAGCCAACAATGTCGATTGTCATATGGCATCCAACCCTTCAAGGATGAGGTATTATGTGATGTTTCCCCACTAGATGTTTGTGATGTTCTCTTGGGCCAACCATATATGTGGAGATGCCATGGTGTTTATGAGTCTCGACCCCATAGTGTCATTTTTACTGTGGGGGGTCATCTCTACAGAATACCAGAGGTAGTTACAACTATTGTTCCACCAAAAAAGTGTCACAAGGTAGTATCTCATACTGCAAAATTCAGCTTCTTCACAATCTGTTCAAAAGGGGAACAGAAGGACACTGCAACCACTACAGCCTCACCCCCTCCACCTTCTATCCAACAGAAGCAGGTCGAAAAGGTTGTATCAAAGCACAAAGATTCCTTCTACACACCTTCCTCTGATGTATCTCGACTTGTTGAACAACCTCAACTTCAACAGGTTCATGACAGACTTCCACAAACTAAGAAGCGCGACGTCTCCAACAATACAAGCAACTCACCAAGATGCAGATCGAGCAAATGTTTTTCCCTCTCCCTTGAAAACTCAATGCAATGGAGACCATTGCCTCCTAATGAGGGAGGATTTATCTAGGTGGATCTCGATGGCCACCCACCTTTTCTGACTCACTCAAAATAGTTTTCTGGCAATTTTGGAAATTTACTATTTTTAGCAGGTTTTAATTTCCGGAGCCATTTTGAGGGCCTAAATGAATGTTTTTAGAGATCTAGGTTCTCAATGATAGCCAAAGGCATGATTGAGCTCCCAAAATGAATCTCCTCGACGATAACTTTCCAATGAGCTATCATACACCTAAAACAAAGATCGTATGCAAAAGTTACGACCCCGGGAAGTTGATGTACTAACTTACCCAAACGAGGCCCACATGACTTTTGGCGCTTCATCTCCTAGGGTTAGGTTTTTGGATGTCTAGGGTTTTTGTCATTCCTTCTTATTGTAAAAAGACCTTCAGATCTTCATTGTAATCATCTTCTTGCGAATGCAAGTAGCCATCACATCTCTTCTCAGAGATAAGTTGCCACCATTCTAGCGAGTCTTCACTCTGTATTTTTACAGTCTCTGTACATTTCTTTTATTAATAGAAATTGTGTATTACTGTATCTATGTGCTTATGGTTGCATCTCTGATATATTTCTGTTATATTATTGGATATACGCGATATCTCTATGCATTTCTTTAGTATATCTCCGCTCTCATTTTGTGCCGAAAATAATCCGGATCAGTGGTATTAGAGCAGGCTGCTCTTGATCATTTTTTTCAGTGCATGTCCCCGACGAGGTCTGATTATAGAAATTTGGGTCTCGAGATTGTCTCTCTTGAAGAAAATCACTCTCGCACACCCAAGAAACCCTTAATGGCAGAAGAAAAGGAAAATGACGGAGCAGACGATCCTATCAATCTGTTTCTTGAGCAAGCTCTCACGCGACAGGGGGATGAAATGATGGAGAATTTTTCCCACATCCTTCAACGCCTACCGATAGCATCAGGCACATCTTCATCCAGTGGCCACTTTGGAGGCACCTCACCTTTCAAGGTACACGTTAATTTTGATATACCTGTATTTGAAGGATAGATAGATGCAGAAGCCCTAGAAAAATGGTTAACTCTGCTAGAAGGTTATTTCTCAGTTAACAATTTTTTCAACAAAGAAAAGATCACCTTCACACTCCTTAAATCTCTTCCTCATGTCAAACATTGGTGGGAAAATTACTGGGAGCAAAGTTCCACAGAGGATTCTGGAATATATGGGGCTGATCCCACTTGGGATTTTTTCGTGGATGCGGTAAAGGAACAATATTACCCTGTTGGAAACTATGAGGACCAGTACATGAGATGGACTACACTGTGGAAAGGTAGGGGCCAAGTAGTTCCGGAGTTCAACAATACCTTCCATACCTTGCGCACCAAGCTGGGTATCGAAGACTCCGAGTGACATTTGGTTCTGAAATACCGTGGGGCTCTACACAGATACATTCAGACTAAAATGGATTTTCTGGACATCTCATCACTCGGTGCTGCTTA
>JASDQU010508814.1:27717-43890 GCA_032191745.1 Picea mariana | reverse complement strand
AATTGATACCTAGGGCTCTTAAATTTGACTTAGCTAAGAGTTTAGCCAGGCCTTGTCCTTTTATCAGTTTAGTCGGTTTAACTTCCAGATCAAATTCTTGGATTTTGGCAAGCCATCGTCCTCTTTTTCCATCGTTGTCTGGTTGTACTAGAATATCCTTCATAGAACTGGTAGGCACGTACACAATTATCTTGGAATGCAATACATATGTTCTGAATGCTTTTAATGCCTTTACCATGGCGTATGCTTGTTTTTCTATTATATCATACTTCAGTTCTGCATCTCTAAGGCTCTTGCTGAAGAAAGCGATTGGTTGTTCAAAACCTTCTTCGTTCTTTTGTAGGAGTACTGCGGCAATCGTGTGTTCAGAGGCAAACAAAAAAATAAGAAAATCTTTTAGATAGTCAGGGCTTGCTAACACAGGTGCCTTGCTTATGACTTTCTTAATGTGAGCAAATGATGCTCTAGCCTCGATTGTCCATTTTGCTTCGCTGTCTTTCTTCAACATACCTGTGATCAGTTTTACAATCTCAACGAAATTAGGGATAAACCTTCGTAAAACAATTATTGTTCCTAAGAAAGATTGAATTTCTCTTACATTTCTTGGAATACTTATTGTATTTAATGCTTCAATTCTCTTAGGATCAATCCTGATTCCATCCCTAGATAAGATATGAGCAAGAAGCTTACCTTCCCGCATGGCGAAATGTGATTTCTTTGGATTTAGAGATAGACCAAACCTGCGACATTTTTCGAATGTCTGCTTGAGATGTACCAAGTGTTCTTCGTTAGTCTTAGAGAAAACTGTAAAATCGTCAAGATAGATAACTACGAACTTATCCCTTTCTCCAACGAAAGCGATGTCCATAGCGCACTGGAATGTAGCCCTTGCATTCATTAAACTGAAAGGCATTTTATCATACATAAACATACCCCATGGTGTTGTGAAAGCAGTTTTCTCTTTGTCTTGTTCATTCATGGCGATTTGATTGTATCAAAAAAAACCGTCAATCATAGACATTCAGTTAGCTCCGACCACTTTTTCTAGCACATGGTCCATTTTGGGCAGTGGATAGTTTTCCTTGAGAGACGACTTATTTAAGTTTTGGAAATCCACGCACAGTCTAATTTCCCCATTCTTTTTCTTGACCGGGACTAGATTTTCTACCCAGTCTGAATATCTCAGAGGTACTATTATTTTCACGTCTAAAAGTTTCTTGACTTCTTTTTCGATCACAGGTAATAGAATGGGATTGATCTGTCTAAGTTTTTGCCTAAACGGTTTAACCCCGGGCTTTAAAGGTATTTTATGATCAATTATGGAAGTGTCGTACATCTGTAGCTCATCATAAGTCCACGCGAAAACGTCCTTGTACTGTCTGAGTAGGTCTTTATATTTACTTTTAAAATCAGGAGGGAGGAATTTTGATATTTTTACCATCTTGGAGTTTCCTTTAGTTCCTATGTCACAGTCCTCCACTTCTTCTGGTTGGGGCTGTAAAGTGGAATTTAAAGGTATGTCGTTCTAGTCAAAAAGTCTTTCCAAAAAAATCAATCCTTTCAGAATCTGGTTGTTTTTAAGGACTAGCATACGATGATCCGTAATTTTTTCTCAGAAAGATTCAGGATCCTCTCCTTCTTGCATGATCCATATCGGGTCATTTTGATTTTCTTGGTCTGCATGAGTTTCAGAGAATTCACCCACTGCTGCAAGAAATTTCTTAATCTGTTCATCATCCTCAAAGACCTGCCAGTGTTTGATATTGTTTGGTATAGATGGTCTGTGTCTGATTTCAATGTGGTACGTTAATTTGAAAGTTGTGGGAGGGGAGAAGGTCGAAGATGTTTTAGCCAATGCATCAACATGTAAATTCTCTATGCGTGGAATAAAATGGACATTTACGGACGAGAAAAAGTTTTCCATGAGATCCTAGGCACAATTTCTGTACGCTCTTAATCTGGGATGCTTGGCTAGGTACTGTCAGTTTATTTGTTTTACTATTAACTCGGCATCTCCGTACACCTCTAAGTTATTTATCTTTAGCCTCTTGGAAGCCTCCAATCCTAAGACCAATGCTTCGTACTCACATACGTTATTAGTGTAATCTATATCCCACTGCAGTCTGTAGGAAAAAGGAACCATGAACTTTCCTTCGGGAGCTACTAAAAGAACTCCCGCACTGGCCCCTTCACGTGATGAGGCACCATCAAAATACATCTTCCAGACACCGGTGTTACATAGCTCTTCTGTCATGTAATCTGACTTGTCTTGTTCTATATCATTTTCTTCTGGACAACCATCTAAAACGTCGTCAAAAGACAAAATACAATTTCCCAAATCTTGATCTGCAATATAAATAGGGAAATTGTTCGAGTTTTGAGGGTCACTTACTGTATAGGCTAATATCGTTTCTCTGTACAGGCGAGTAAACTGTCCACTGAAAACAGGAATGGTGGCGTATATCATATCCAACTGAAGAGAGCCCCCCAACTTGGCTCCCCATGATCTAGACAATAGTAAGCCATACTTGGGGGGAATATTAGCAATAACCATGTCCATCAAGATACTCTTGACTGGAACCTGTGCCAGGGTAGCTACCAAATCTTTTATCATTCCCATAGATTTAACCCTTCTCGAGTCGAAAGAGTAAAGATCCCCATATGGTCTGGTGATCTGGAGACCCAACTTGTCCATAATAATCGTGGGCATAACGTTGTGGGAGGCTTCGGAGTCCAACATGCAGTTATGTAGCAATTGATCATATACATTTAGAGTGATGTAGAAGGGAGAAATGGTGTCTTTGGCCCCTTCAAAATGGGGGCCAAAGGTGATGTTAGGCTTGTCGTCTTCCAGGTTTAAAACATCGAACTGGATTTCTAGCTCGGAGACACCCATCGCTTTGGTAATTTGCTTCCGATAAACGGGATTTTTTGCTAATTCTACCAAAGGGATTGGCATCTTAATTTTGTTTAACTCATTTTCAAAACTGAAAGTTGTGCTCACCTTGTCTGTTTCTTTGGTTGAGACTTCTGAATCCTTTCTTTCTGATTTATTCGTCTGGACCGCTTTATTACTCATGGTCCCAACTGAAGACGTAGTTTTATTTGTTGTTTCTCTTTCTCGTGCTTGGGTTTCAACTTTTCCCACTTCGGACTCTTGTGTGCTTACTACTTTTTTATTGTTGTTGGGTAATAAGTTCTCTTCTAGAGTAGGCTCATAAGTTTGACCTCTTTGGAGGATTTTCTTGGGATGAGCCATTGAGATGGGTTTACTCTTAGATCTTAGATTGTATTTGGTTTGAAACTCGATCGTATTCATCTCTGATTCTTGTTGAGATTCACCAGGGTCAATATGATCACTTTCTTCACCCTCATTCGAGGGTTGTTGAGTGCTTAATGATTTCTCATAATATTCTCTAGTTAGATATGGTTACGAACAGTCATCACCGAAGTTCGTGACATCATCATCCGAATCTCCAAAATCTTGGAGGTCATTTGCTCCTATAAAATTTTCACTCTTTAGTGGAGCTTGTATTTTTTGATCCTCATTATTTATTTGTCTTTGTTGATTTGGGGGATTTGGGTTCCTCCTGAAGTCCTTTTTAGCAGAAGAATCAACTTTAACCTATTCCAACTCCATCCTAGAGATTTTATTGCATAGTTCTTTAATTACTCGGGCCATATCATCTACTTTGTCATCAGTGTATCTATTAGACCCCGAAGGACCCATTGGTTCCCTATAACGTCTATTTTCACGGTTCAATGTTTCTACTTTGGCCTTTAATTTACCTGAAGCCATCATATTAGACTCGATCTCTACCACTTCATCTTGCATCCAATTTAAAGTTGCACCCCCTCTTTTTCATAAAAGCAGGGCAAAATCTGGTTTGAAACCGCCTGCGAAGGTTACTTTGGCCGAGGGTTCAGAAGGTTTAACTTCGGCTGGGATCTTATTGTACAGTTTGTTGAATCTTTGGATAAATTCCATAACTGTCTCTGATTTCTTTTTCTTCAAGGACCCAAACTCGGTTAAATAATAAAGGTGATATTTTCTTTCACCCCACTATCTGAGGAAAGCATCCTCTAAGGCATCGTAAGACAAGATGGATCCGGCAGGTTGGTTCCAAAACCAGGTTTGGACTTGACCTTCAAAAGTTTGTATGAAGAGTCTCAAATACACATCTTCGTGTTCTAGACTTAGGATGTCTGTGAACTGGTCAAAGAAATTTATATGCTCAGTTGTGGCTAGATCCCCCTCCCCGGTGAACTTAGGAAGCTTTTTTATATAATTCTCAGGAAGTTCATGTAAAGGGGCGGGTAAAACCAGGGGAGCATATCTCGCTGCTACTTTGGTAAACACTCTGGGAGGAGGGACATGTCCCTGGCCTCCTCCACCTCCTCCAGGAGCACCTCCACCACCTCCTCCGGTGGCTGCCATTGATTCTAGTGGGAAATTGTAAAGGGGGTTTCGAAAAATTAAAAGTGACTCTTTGGTTTCTTGGTGAGGCAGAAAAACTACGGATGAATGATAGGGGACACGAGGACTTGGTTCCTCGGACTTGCAAGAGATATAATCGAGTGAACCGAAAGGCATAGAAAACGAGTGTGTAACGCACTCTTCAGAATTAGGTGAGACCGGGAAATTTAACCGAAGAAAAGATGGTATGTCAACTATCGACGAACTTTCTAAAGGACCCTTTCCTTTGTGTACAGATGGAGAAGTCGGATGAATCTCACTCCTAACTTTGGACCAGTTTGACGTCAGATCATTGGTATCAAAAAGAGGACTGCGTGAAGTAGAAGGTTCTGAAGGACATTTAGTCTTCAAATGTGGGTTTTTAGGCTTATAAACTGCAGTGGTTGGCTTAAGAGAGCCTCTCGCCTTTAAAAATTTTTCGGGATCGGTAACAAGCGTAATCTTCTTAAGATCTGGGTTTTGTCTGGTATTCCTTCTACCGGATGCCAGTTTATTTTTGTGGAGTCGCCAAGTGAAAGATTGAAAAATCCTTAAAACTGTGTGTACTCTTTGTTCACTATCAAAGAGTAACACTTTCAACGAAATATATGTCGTTTTCCTAGGGAAAAAGATTTTGTAACTTCGGTCCCCGGCAACGGCACCAAAAAGATGTTGTTCCTGAGTCTTTACTTAAGGCTTAAAAGTACAGTGTCAAGGCATCCGAAAGTGGGTAAAATATGGAGAAGAGGGTAACGTCAACCTTCGGTAAAGGAAACTAGGGAAGATTTCTACGTTGGCATTATCTAGCTTCCAACTGTTCCTGGATAGTTATATCTTGTTCAATGGCTGCCCATGAATGTTCAAGTTCGACCCGTTTAGTAGCAGTTTTAAGAATTATGTCGAAAAGGTTTAAGGTAATGTGCGTTTGGTTCGATAGTTTGGGTTCGATATTAGGCTGTCTTGGTGCAGGGACAGTCATGGAGGAACAATAAGGTAGGAAAGACTTTAAAGAGAGATTAAGTGTTGTCTCGATTTGGTCGAATAAAAGAGAATTTACAGTTTTAGGAATAAAAATAGAGATGCAAATCAAAGGCTCTTTCTTGTAACTGTATTATATTTTAATAAAAGGTGTGAGGTGGGAGAAAAAAATTTAGCTGTCTATAGTGAAGGCTTCTACCAGGGGAGAATCTCACAAATAAATAGAAGAGGAAAATGTAAGGAAGTAACTGATGTAGAAGAGAATATATGTAGAGTTCTGAAAATGTAGATTGGTCTTACACCTGTCGATAGCTGGTGCAGAGGAAAGACAATAAAAAATTATAGAAAACCAAATTCATTCGCTATAGTAGTGGTCGTACTAAAGTATAACGAAGCACATCAATTATGAATATGAAATGAAATGAACTATGAAATACAAAGAAACAAACTTGTAACACAGTCGTGACGGAATTGAGAATCTTCAGATTTGCTTGTGTTCACTTCTCAAATGTAAAAAACTCTGTTACAATCAACACAAAAAGGTCCAACCATGTTTATTTCTTTCTGTCGTATATTTATACAATTTTACAAGTAAGACAGAATCTCAATAGTCGCAAAATTTCGGTTCTGACAGAGAAGAGAGCAATCGCTCCATTTCTCCCACTCTGTCTTCACTTGGTGCCAGATGTTTGTCATTGCGCGAGTTCAGTATAGGTGATACATCTTTCCACCAGCTGAGATATTAACCATGATGGTTCGGCTTGACAGCTGGCTTCGAAGAAGTAACATTCTCGGGCTAACTGCTGCAGCTTATCCTCCATCTGTCCGTCTATGAGGTTTATGGTGCATAACCGCGCGCTGGTTTTAATCATGCATCTATATACTTGGACTATGTCCACCATAGTCATATGTGAGATATCAACCGAATCTCTTTCTTCCTCTTCCTTCAGATCGAGCAAGATCTTTTCCATATTCATTTGCATCAACGTCTCGACACTACTTCCACTGTCAATACCCAGTAGCTCGCTGTCTATGGAATTAAATGCCTCCTCTAAAGAATTGGTTATCCTTTGGGCTTGCTGCTTGCCTTCGACAATGTTATGCTCCCATTCCTTTAACATAATGTTTCCCCTAGTTTGCTCTGCAATGGTGAACCTGGGAGTACCCGCCGAAACCTTGTTGTTCGTGGCTATCACAGCTTCCTGGAAAGCGACCCGAGCTGCTTCGGCATCCCTCTCTCTGGCAGATAGGTTCTCGAAAACCTGATTTACCAACAGATAGTTGTCCCTGATTGCCTCTACCTTGGCAAGAAAATTTCGCTGCACCGCAGAGACTCTGCTCCTAATCTGGATTGCCTAGGATTTGAACATCCCGATGTCTCTCATCTTGTTCTCGGTGATTTCCACCCTAGCCTGCAGCTGTTTGATTAACTTCCTCTGCTGGCTCACTTCCATCCGACCATCTTGGGCCACCAACTGTGCTTGTTCGAGCTTAGTTTTTAGCATTTCTATCTCGTTCTTATCGGCCAACCTGGCCTGCTCCATTTCTACGCTCGCCTGGTCTTTAGCTGTTTTTGTTGCTGTGGCCAATCTGGCTTCAAGGGTCCTAATGAGGCGATTCTTTCTTTCAATTTGGTTTTTTAGGAGCCCGACTGAGAATTGATTCGCTAAGGCATATCCTCCTAGTGTCCCTGCTATTTTGGTAGCGAATTTCTCATTTTTCTTGTCTTTTCCATCAGTGATGACTTTATATTTCTTGGCAGTTGCCTCTCGTTCTTTATAGAATTCTCTTTTCACTACTACCTTTCTCTTTTTGTCGATGAAAAACTCATTCAAAGGGAGTTCTTCTACTCTTATGGGCCTTAATTCTTCATTGAATATCCATCCTGCATCGATATTTCCATGCGTCGACTACAAGGGACTGACCGACGTGATGGGTTCTTCGATCTGCCTCACCGATTTTCCTGGAGTATCGATTGGACTCTACTTCTTCGGCTGTTCTGGAGTCTTTATCTCTGTCTCTAGATTTTGTTTCTTTGGTAGGTCTGGTGTCTTTTCCTCTTCTTCTGGATTCTTCATTTGTTCCCCCTCATCCTGGTGTTTTCCTTGGTCAGGAGTTGCATCTTTAGAACCTTCGACATCCTTCTGTTTTGTCTCTGAAATACCTAGACCCTCACCTCGCAACACAGCGGGAAGACAGCTACGTCGGTGTTCCTAGAACTTCAATACATCGGCTCTTTCCTCAGGTGCCAAGGATTGAATCCAGGATAGAATTTCTTCATAGGACCTCGCCCCTCAGAAAATGTCATCCGAGGGTGAATTCTCATGCTCAAATCTTTTGAGCCCGCAATTAGCCAAATGATTGCTCACGATCCTCTGTGTATCGTGTTTCTTGTATTCGATGAAGACCAAATTTAGGTCTTCCAGGGCTACAGCCTCGACTTTGGCATGCCTGAAATCTAATAAAGAATAAGAATTCAAACGAATGGGAAAAGATGACCATACCTTCTTTGAGTACCCTTTAAGCTCTTTGCTCACACCGCCAATTACCGTTTGTCAGGCAACCTTGCGACAAGCCAGCTTGTCTGGAATGAACAATGGTAGCGCATGTGCAGGAACAGAGGCCCCAAAAACTCTGAGGTAGGAAAATTCAGCTTCTATATACCAATCTGCGATGCTGCTCAGATTTGTTACTATGCTGTCCGAGATCTGGGGTGGCGAGTGACCAAAAATGGCGACATGCAGGGCACCATCACCCAGTTAAAAATTTCATATGCAAAATTTTCCACTTTGTTTTCCCATAACTTTGCATGATATACATGTACGGGTTCGTCTTCAACCAGAGTCCAACTCCAGGTCATCAATGGAAATGGTAGCATAGAACAAATTGCATCCATAATGTATGCAGACATGAAAAATGACGACGCCTTCCCATTCTCCTTCTGCTCTCGGTACTCTGTGACCTGATTGGTCAAGCTATCTGAAAGCATATTTGCCCAATTAAAGGAGAAACCTTCTGCGACCCAAAACATTAGAGGCACCCACGCAAGGAAAAAATGCGATGTGTCCTCTCTCCCATATAACCAGCATGTCATCATGGCCACATATTTATATTGTGGTTCTAACGAAGCGATTGAATAAATGTCGTGGTTATCAGCTCTGAACTTCGTGGTGCATGAAACCCAATCCTTTATCAAACTGGACATGGTTTTATCATGCTATTCGCACTCCTTCTCCTTAAATTCCTCTAAGAACTTAGCACCATATGTGTAGTCGGATGTCGTGGGTAGCTTATACATGGTTTGTAGATGCTCTAGCCTAAAAGTCCTGATGGTGACTCACTGCTCGTTCATGATAGTCCTGGTTGGTATGTCCACATGATCCAACACCCATCGGACCATGTCATAATATGGAAGCAACCGTGGCCTGGCTTCTACTCTTTGCATTCCAGATTGGACGACTATTTTGTACTTGGTGGTTATATCATCTCTTTCGTTGTCGTCGGAGTCGTCGGAATAATCCACCAATTCTGATTGCAGAATGTTTGAAACAAATGACCAGTTAGGGACTGAGTCGATACTTCGGGGCGAAGTATCGGAGACATTGTCTGAGCCTTGTCCTGAAACCTCAACATTCGCCTTTGCTGCTTTCCGTGGAGCCATGGATGAAGCTTGCGTTTTAGCTCTTCTGCGATAGAACTGCGTATACATACAGAATTCAGTTTACTCAAAAGTGACGAGCTCTGTGTGCTATGAAAATGCATTTGTTATAATGAAACGTAGCTCTTACATATATTTGAAAAATCGGTACCTTTCCAAACAAGCCTGTCTAATCATATTTAGAAATAAATTGTTGCCGTAAAAATACGATCTTATATTAATAGATTTACCCTATTTCCTCATTAATTTCATAAATTTTGGCGGTTTAAAAGTCAGTTGGCGTATGGAGAGAAAATAATTCCTCGTGAATCATGCAAGCATCGAAACGCATGATATGTCTTGATTTAGCTTAATTAATCCAATCTCACCAACGTTAATCAATATCTCGCTACTCGTTATATTGGGGATTTTTCTTTAACATTTTAAGTCTTTAACACTCGAGACTACGAAGAGCGACTTTGGTTAATAAAAAGGTAATCGTGATCTGAAGCTCGATTAGTTTTATAATTATTACTTTCGCCATATCGCGACTCGGAGCTTCGAAGATAAGTTTCTGGGAGATTTATATGCCGAGCTGCGAAACCGCGAGATCATGATAACATGAATTAATTAAGGGGAAGATAATCTTGGATTAAGTGATTAATTAATCATGTTATAATTACATCGTGACTTCGTGAGTCGGGGTTTAGACGCTGTAATTTTCGAAAAAGATAGTGCCAAGTGGCGAAATGCCGAGAACAACTTTTACCACGGTTAGCTTTTTGCCTTTAATCCTTGACATGGGTTATCCAAAAAAGGACCTTGCGTTCTCGGCTCTCAGGGATGTGACAATAAAAATTTGGGTTTGGCGAATGCCGAGGCGTGAAACCTCGTCGACGCTTAATCATGAGTTAAGGAAAACTTTACCCTTGTTACTGTCTCGAGTGGAAATTTAAAATTCCTTCGTTGTTTCGTGACTTGGGACGTGTGAATTACATGAGTTATAGTATCCGACCTGCGAGATCCCGAAGTAGAACAAAAAGAGGAAACATTTTTACGAAAGGTAGGACTTATTTCAAGAGTAGAATAATCGTCGCTGCTCACGTGACAAAATTTCAGAGGTCTCAATATCTCGGAGGGAAAAAGAAAACCATCTTTAGATTTCAAGCATCAAAATGAAAATTGTGACAGGCTAAAAAAACAAGGGCGGCTCCAACACCATCCTTAAAATCATCCCTGGTCTTCTAGAGAGATGTGGAAACACACTAAAAGAAATAGGAGTGAACTACCACCTAGTCTTAGTTAATTGACAATGGAGTCATCAATTAATTGGATCACACATGTGGAGTGGAGAGAATCTCATGCATGCACATGTGTATCACTCTCCTAGCCTCATGCATGTCAATTATTCCCTCCTAGTGATGATCCCAAGGTGTGTATACAACACTTGGTGATAATACTGAGATTTCCATGTGAGACTTGACTCCACTAGTCTAATTGAAGTACATATGAGTAATGATTGAAGAGGATGTGTCATCCTCATATATGGGATAATATCTCAGGACAAGAGGCACCCTCAACATAGACAACTGAAATTAGGAAGATAAATACTAGGTGGGTGTTTAATATCTCCAATAGACCCCCTGAAGTACTACTAGGGAGTACACAATGAATGGGTCCTAGAAAGAAGCCATGTTAGGTACCCATTTTACAATATATTTAAGAAACATAGAACAATTGAAAAAGAGGAACAAACCTGCCTATCAAGATGCAATAAGTTGACTTCTTTATTGCAAGGAGATCACATTGGAATAAACCTCCACCTCAAGATGCAAAAAGTTGATTTCTTCATTGCAATAAGACCTCACAAATGTGCAATTTTATTCTTGGTGATTTTTTTGATGAATATGTAGATGTATGTATGGATTTGATGGAGTAAATAGTTAAGCACAAAAGAATTGAATATATAATGCCATGAATACTGAGAGACAATATAGATAAAATCCCACTTTATTATTATGAAAACCCTTGAGGTAGAGAAAAAACATACAATGGATCCTATTATGGAAGAGATCATCTCGTGTTCACTTGCCTCTTCAAGGGGGAAACCTCCTAATGATCTACACACTCCAAATACAACACTTATTCTTCACTCCATTACATTTATTGAACCAATTTATATAGTGCTACCAACCACCTAAGAACATTCTATAGGAGGAACATTCTATAACTAGAACCTTCTAATAAGTCCTCTTACATTTATTATGCTCACACTAATATATTTGAATACCATAGTGGACCTTATTTAAAAATTTCTAGTAGGAAAAACCCCCCTATGACTATGCCAGGGTTCAGAATGTAGGTAGATAAATTAACTATCTAAAAGTCAACTAATTTTCTAACTACCCCAAACATACCAAAACTCATACAAGAAAAGAAAAAATGGGAAGGATTGAGTAACTATACCTCTACTCTGCATCCGGTGATGATCCCCTCGCACTTGAAATATTCGTTGTCTGAAAGCCTCCTCCAAAGGCTGATCTGCATTCAAAGATAGACAAACAGAAAGCTACAAGCATGTTATTTCATATAAAAATTAGGTTTATATGTTAGAATGTCAAAACATAAACCATTAAAAGCATTCAATACACCATGATTTGAGACAGGAAAAGTAATTCTTTTATTAATAACTCAATGATTATACCTTTACAACCAAAGCTGACTACTGCTCCATGAACATGGTCTAGGCTCCTCTTCACCAATATCCAAGTGCACCTTTGTATGGCTTCTCCTATTGACCTTATGATCTCTTCTTGGGAAGTGAATGGGTTTTGATGGAGGAAGAAGGTATAATTGGGGAATCTTGAGGCAATTCTCACAAAAGGGCTGCAATTACTTGGGCAAGGAGGGGATGTGAAATGGGAAGAGTTTCATTGTTCTTATGTCTAGATGTGGAATGAGACCCCAAAACCTCCTTTTATATGACAAAAGGATGGTTATTTGATTGGGTGATAGGATATAGGTGGTGTATTAGTTGGGAAACTACCCAATAGCCTGTAATCTCAACGAATTCCTTGCAAATTTTTATTTTTTGCAAATTTTGCAAGTATACATGGGTTGTAATGGTGCAACATGCATAAGTACGCGGGATATAGTGATGCATCAAGAATATGTACGTGAGAAGTATTGGTGTAGGGCATGTACATATTCAAAAAACTGGTTTTTTAGAAGAGAAACTCAGTAGAGGCTTGGAAAAAAGTGCAAGTAGGAGGGCCAAAGGCCAGGTATGCATGTGTAGAGAAATTTAGGGTTATAACAGATGCTCCCTAATGTGTGAGGTGTTATAGCGAGATTTTCCTTACCATTTCTATATTGAATAGAGGGCCCTTTTCCATTTCCCTATGCAGACTTATCATCCCTTTTTGATGAATCCAGAGCTAAAAATTAACATTTTTCCACATGTACACTCCCTATCAGTTATGAAAGAAGCGTATATGTAGGCTGCTCCACTACAACCTGTGTACATCAAGATTTGTGCTAGAAAATAAAAAATGGAGTCAGGATTCCATGTCACGAAATAAGATCTCTGATCCTTGGCCTTCCATATACTGGAAATGTTCCAACTCGGCCCTTCAGTTGCATTCTGAAGGCTATAATATCACAATTTTGAGCTATGGAAAAGGAGGAGAAAGCATTCAACTTTGAGAGTAAAGTTACTTTGGAGAAATTACTTCATATTGAGTCTGCATCCCTTTGTCCCTTAAGTCTAAACACAATGTTCAAGCCCCAAGATCTTTCCCTATTGTTGAGAGGACCCCATTGCCTCTTTCCTATGGGCTTGCCTTCGGTGGAGGATTGAAGTGGTGGAGACCCAGTTGGAAGGAACTTGATTTCTTGGTTTCGAACCGTGCCAACACGGAAGTCTGTAACGTTGTCACTTTTGATGATCAATTATTAATAGAAATACTCCTTTCCCGTCCTATTGATATCTTGCAAATATATGATTATTATCCATGGGCGTGTTTGTAATGTTTATTAATGGATTATGCTATCTGATGTGCTAACCCATTTTATATAATAATTATGTACTTGCTCTACTTGTTTGTTGAAGACTAGTTGTAGGTATAAAGCTTTGGGTCAAAGTTCTCAATGGTGGAACATCATCGAACGTTGGATCAAGGTAAGCCTCTTTCTCGTCTTGCACATTGGTTTGTATAGCATATGTTGGAATTGGGGTGATTTCTGCAGTCATACCAGTCTATTGTGGTTTACCCTTGGCCATAGAGAGTTTTTCCCTCATAACAGAAATGGTGAATCCACTGGGGAATAGATATTCCTTCTAAGGGTTGAAGTACTTTTTCTTTTTACAATGCTCTTTTTCCTTTGTGTTTCTTGTCATACCACTGCTTGACAAATTTTGTTCACTCTGGTCTGAGTTTTCATGTTTTTTTCCTTTCCTAGACTTGTTTTAAAGCATATACGCCCCTTTTTTCCTTGACAGTCATATATACATGCTTGTTGTCTCCCTGCAAGATGCATATATATGATATGTTCTCCTGAACAGTCGCGTATACCAATTTCCCTTGCTTGTTTGCTTGGTTTAGTGACTGTTGGGTGGGATTTGAAGATTGTTGAGCCTTCTTAGATCTCTGTAGTGCTTGTTGAGATTCTCTGGGATGACAGGAAACATGTTTGGAGTTGAATTTTTGGGTGTATTCTTTCTCTTTGTTAGCCATTTTTTGTTTTTCCTTGTTCTCTGGGTTGTTTGCTTGGCTGCTTGGTATTCTGCTCGAGTTATTGCTTTTAGACACAATAGAATTCACATATCAGGTTGTTAATCAGTCCATGCATTTTCTTTTTAGTATATTGAAAATACAAAAAATAGGCATTTTGCATTGGTTGGGATTTTTGTATTTGAATCTTCATCATTAGCTTAGCACATTTAACGAATGATTGCATTTTTCTTCTGAATTGTAGAGTTGAAATTGAAGACTGCACTTTTTTTATTAACATATCATTCATTGAAAAGTTAAAGATAGACTTTGCATTATATCCATATTTATTTTCTTGCAGGGTCATAACATCATGAATTCCTCTTCCATACCTTTTTGATTAATCACGGCCAATAAATTTATGCTTTAAACTAAAATTGATTAGTGACGATTTTATTTTTTAGGGTGCACAAACTAGTCTAGGATTTAGTGCCTTGGAATAGGATTTTGTGAGTAAAATTCTCCAAGGCAATTAAATCAACATATGTGTCTGAGACAGGGAGTTGATAAGTCCATAATATAATTGGTAATATCAGGGGGCTCCACTCACACCGGAGTTAAGCACAAGGTCATGCGAATTTAGTTGAAGGGATAACCCCTGGATACTCACCTAGCGTCATAGATATTTTTGTCGATTTATTTGTATTTGGGGATCTTTCTAGTGCCCATACCCCTGTGAGAGACGGTACTTTCAAGGTTTCAGGATTTGCTACCCTTCCCATACGGTAATCCAGACTTATGACTATTCGCTTGTGCATCAGTTATACAGTGGTTTATTAGTTTCTTGACTTAGGTATCTCATAGGTTACTTGCAGGGGTTATTTTGCTTGTATCCTGAGTCAGATAGGGGTTGAACAACACATGGCCTTTATGGAGGATTACCTCTCTGGGGGGATCTGACTGATTGGTTGTTAAGCCTACGAGGGCCCTTATAACTGATTATGTTACCTCCAAACATTAGTAGGGAGTCTCAGGTCCCTTTTGGATGAGGCATACCTTCTTTAGCAAGGGAGACCACTCAACCATTTTAGCCCGTTTGCATGCATATTGGTTGTTTGACTTTTTGGTATGCTCTTTGACTACTAGTTGACCTTAGGAGTCTATTTTGGGTTTCATCATTATGGATAATGGAGTTTCTTTTTCCCCCTCATTCATTGCTACCCACCCCATGATACCTGCTAATTTCATGGGACAGACCCTTCCACCTTTTACAATGGTATGCAGAACTACAACTCTTAGTCCACCCCTTGGGTCTCTAGCCATTTTTCTGTTGATATGCCTGCTCCCATGAAACCCTCTCCCTATTCCACATATATGAATCCTAGCATTGGACCCAGGGGCACCATGGATCTGATGCCTACTTCTTCGTTTGATATGAGTCGTGTCCCCATGGGGGGTTGGAACCTTCCCCCCTATGGATCCAATACTAATTATGCTCTTTCTAGATCCAATACTTAGATGGGTTCTTATCCCACTTATTACACCCCACCCATGTATCTTTCATCTTCCATGTCAGTTCCTTCGAACACTTTTTCCACGATAGGTCCTCAAGTACCCCCAGGTCTTTCATATGGGGAGAATCAATTTTACAGTTCGATCTACCCTCTTTATGGGAACCCTTCACAAGGGGGAAACATATATCCTCACTCAAATAATCCTCATCCTACCTCGGTCTCTTCACAGAACTCAGTGACGATGCCCATCCAGACCTATTCAGACCACTTCGGCATAAACTACCACTTATCTAGGTTGGGGCAAGGGGTACACCAAGATCCTACCTGGCTTGCAATTTTTTAGAATCAATCTTTCCCCGGACCATGGAATAAAATGCCACAATCTATTGCCAGCCCAGTCATTGTCATTCATATTGGTGCTCCATTACCAACCTCTTCTAGTCATGTGGGATATGGGCCAACGTTTTCTACAAATTATGTCGACAACCTTCCCCCAACCTCTACCAATTATGTTGAGGGCACAATTCTTCTTACCCCAAATCATAGCCATATCATGTCTCTCACCTTTATTCATCATACAAGAGATGACTCTTTTTCCCCTAATAGTTACATCGAGAAGCCCAGACGTCTTAGACGTAAACCAAAATTCTTTTGCAGGACTTGCAAAGGAAGTCACCTTACTCATTTGTGCCCAGTTACTGTTGTTGGAAGATTGGTTGTTGTCATTGATGTCAACCCTAGTCATGGGTTTTGGACCACAAGATTGATGAAGTTATTTGGACATGAAGGAAAATGCACATGTAGATACAACACTCATGGATGGATAGTATACATTATGCTCTTTCTGGTGGTATGTGGCACGTCACGTGGATCCTC
>JASDQU010508813.1:69995-82665 GCA_032191745.1 Picea mariana | reverse complement strand
GTAGGCTCAGTGACTCCAAATGGATTTACCACTAGCCACCCCTGAGCTAGACCACGATGCTTTGAGGTTCAGTCTCCTACTTCCAGCTCAACAGAAATCAAGGACAAAGGTTACTCTCCTTCTCCTGATGCAGGAAAATAATCTAGGATGAAGGTTACTCTCCTTCTCCTAGTATTCAGAACTCTCTGCATTTCCAGGGATTCTCCAGTCTCTTTCGTGATCCCCGTCGCGCGCACTGCTCTCCTCCTACCACATTTCCTCTCTTGGCAATTTCTGTCTGCAAGGTTGCATGTGGCGCGAATTATGCCATCCATGGTTAGGTCTGAGGGCTGTTATGGATGGGAGGTTCACCCCCATCCCCTCATTAACTCTTGAGGAGCCTCCCCACTTACCAATCTGATAGGAAATCCATTCCAGGATCAGAGAGTTGCTTTGGTTTGTCAGCAAGTATAAACCAGTACAGTACTAGCTCGGTGGAAGTTAACGCAACCATTCCAGGTCCCTTCCACCACCTCTCATTAGCCATCATGGTCTCTTTTAGCACATCCCCCTCTCAGCAGTCATGAAACACATATTCATTATGTAATTTACATTCATCGACCTTTTATGCAAAGGTCCGTCAAATCAAACATTCACGTCTTTGAGTTTGCCATAGTTCTTGGCCAACATAGTTATTTTTACAGACTGGGCGAAACATGGTGTTACAATTCCCTCCCCCTTAAAGGAGCATCATCCTCGATGTTCTATCTATCAATATGACGTGTATGTTCAGAAGTAAACAAAATCAGATATGCTTGTTTCATGGCATCTTCCATTTCCCTCGTAGTCTCATCTGGGCCAAAATGTTTCCACTTCACCTTGACCTGTGCAATGGTTTGGTTCCTGAGTGGGGTTTCCTTTATATCCAGTATGCATTGAGGTTCTGGTAGGAATTCTCCCTCCAGTTCCACCTGGGTCACAGACCAGTCAATTATATGATTAGAATCATATACATATCTCTTCAATAATGAAACATGGAAAACATTATGTGCTTTTACTGTGGGAGGAAGTGCTAGCCTATAGGCTATAGGTCCCACTCTATCTAGAACTTCAAAGGGTCCACAATACCGAGGTGCCAACTTGGCACAAGCTCCCATCCTTAGGGAACTCTTTCCGAGCCTAACTCTGAGATATACGTGGTCTCCCGTCTTGAATTATCTTGGAGTTCTCTTTCGGTCGACGTAACCTTTCTGTCTATTCTGAGCGGCCTTTAGATTTTGTTTTATCTGAGTTACTTGTTGTTCCATTTCTTTCAACATGTTGGGTCCAATAGTAACTCTGTTCACGGGATTACTCCAACTAACTGGAGTATTGCACGGTCTATCATAGAGGACTTCGAAAGGGCTCATCTTCAGGGATTCTTGGTAGCCATTGTTGTAGGCGAATTCCACCAGTGGCAGGAAATATTCCCACTTCTTGGGTTGATGCATTACATGCATTCTTAGCATGTCTTCCAATATTTGGTTCACTCTTTCCATCTGTCCATTGGTTTGAGGATGATAGGTAGTGCTAAATAGTAATTTGGTCTCTAGACCAGCCATCAAGGATTTCCAAAAGTTGGAAGTAAATTTCCTGTCTCTGTCAGACACGATCTCTTTAGGCATACCATGTAGTCTGAACATCTCCTTCATGAATATGATGGCGATATCTATTGCCTTGCAAGTCAATTTGACGGGGATAAAATGGGTAGAATTGCTCAATTTATCCACCACTACCATGATGGCATCATTCTGTTTGGTCAATGTTGGTAATCCGGTGATGAAGTCCATGGAAATGGTTTCCCACTTCCATTCTGGGATTGGTAGAGGTTGTAATAATCCTGCTGGGTGTCGGTGTTTTGCTTTAACCTATTGGCATTCTATGCATTTGGCTAAGTACTTAGCTATATCTTTCTTCAATCCAGGACAATATAATTGCTTTCTGGTGGTTGTGAGCATCTTCTGGTATCCTGGATGACCAGTATATGGTCTTTTATGTAGTTCATCCATTATGAACCTCTTCAAGTCATCACATTTTGGAATATACAATCTGTTTTTGTAAGTTAGCAAACCTCCATCTATCATCTAGTAGCCTTCATACTTTATTCTTGTGGGTTCTTGCTCCAGGTACGAGGTCACGGTCTGGAAGAATGTGTCTATTTCTTGTGCATTATTGACTCTTTCCTTGACCTTTGTCTCACAGGTGCTCACCGCTGCTAGTTGAATTGTTTTCATACTTTTGCTAAGGGCATCGGCCACCTTATTTTCCTTTCCCTTGATATGTTTGATTTCGAAATAAAACTCACTAAGAAGGACCATCCACCTAGCTTGTCTGGCATTGAGTTTTGGTTGGTCAAATAGATATCGCAATCCACAGTGGTCTGTCATAAGTGCAAATTTTCTTCCCAGGAGGTAATGCCTCCACATTTTTAAGGCGTGCACTATGGAGGCCAGTTCTATATCATGGGTCACATAGTTGACTTCGTGCTCATTCAATTTTCAAGATTCATAGCAGACTACACTTCCTCCTTGCATAAGGACTCCTCTGAGCCCTTCCTTGTAGGCATCTTTGCACACAAGGAAGTCATCTTTGGGATCGACGATCTTCAACACGGGTGCATGGGTCAGTAGATGTTTTAGGGATTGAAATCTTTCTTCACATTCTCATGTCCACGTGAATTTAGCTCCCTTCTTCTAGAGGGCAGTGATTGGACAACCAATCTTGGAGAATCCTTTTATAAATCTCCTATAGTATCTTTCTAAGCCCATAAAGGATCTGATATCTGAAATGTCCTTTGGGGTAGGCCACTCCATGATAAACCTGGTCTTGTCAGGGTCTACTGCTACTCCTTCTTCAGATATGACATGGCCCAAGTAATGTATTTGCTTTTGGAAAAAGTCACACTTGCTAAATTTGGCATAGAGCTGATGTTCTCTTAACACTTGAAGCACAAGTGTAAGATGTTCCTCATGTTCCTCTCTATTCTTGGAGTAGATTAATATATCGTCAATAAAAACCAGTACAAATTTGTCTAGGAATTTGCTAAGCACATTGTTCATCAAGCACATAAAAGTGGCAGGGTCATTGGTTAATCCGAATGGTACTACCACAAACTCATAGTGACCATATCTCGTCCTGAAGGCAGTTTTGTGGATGTCTTAACCCTTGATTCAGACTTGATGGTATCTAGATCTCAAGTCAATCTTGGAGAAGATGGAAGCACCTCCCAATTGATCGAACAGGTCATCAATTCTAGGTAAGGGGTACTTGTTCTTTATGGTTACCTTGTTTAGTTGTCTATAATCTATGCATAGTCGGAGGGTACCATCTTTTTTCTTTACAAACATAACTGGTGCTCCCCATGGAGACACACTGGGCTGAATATAGCCTTTGTCCATCATTTCTTTTAGTTGTAATTTAATCTCAACTAGATTGGGTGTGCTCATCCTGTAGGGTGTCCTAGACACTGGCACCGCTCCCCGTGCAAGTTCTATCGAGAATTCATTGTCCCTTCTCGAAGGTAGACCCAGTACCTCTTCCGGAAATACATCTCTATATTCTCTTATTAGTGTGGGGTGGTCTTCGAGGCTTGGTTTTTCATCTTCAACTGATTCCAACACCTATATCGCATAAAGTAGACATCCATTTCTGCAATACTTTCTCATTTGAAGGGCTGGTATTCATCTCACTGAGACAGGTTTTTGGATCCCTCGAAGGGTTATCCTTCTTCCTTCTTCACCTACACATTCTAAAGTTTTATGGTAACAGTCCAGTCTGTCTTTATATGTGTCTAGCCAGTCCATTCCAATCAACAGGTCATATGATCCTAGGGGTAGTATGTTAAGGGTTGCTTGGGTGGGGAATTCACCCATAGTGAATTAGCAAGCTGGTATGACCTCCACTACCTTTCTGTTGGTGCCAGTGGCTAACAATACCAACCATGGCTTAGCGTGTTTATGTGGCTGTAATTTACACTTATCAATAGCCTTAGGAACTATATAACTCAAATTTGAACCAGGGTCAATTAGAATAGACACTAGATGGTTGGTGATCATACCTTCCATCTCCACCACTAAAGCTTGGTGGTCAGCTTGTTTATTATCCAAGGCTGCATAAATTTGCTGCACACTCCTGGCCACGTCATTGGCGGTGGTAGCTTCTTGAACATTGTAAATTCTCCGATTGTTCTGTTGTCGGTGTGGGCAGTCCCTCAGTAGATGTTCTTCTCCACAACCCCAACATTTCAAGGGTTCTCTCTTTGGGTTATCAATCTTTCTTGGGCTAGATCTAGAAGGTTTATTTCCGCTATGGGAGGGGAAATTCTGCTGGTGTACACTTCGGGTTGGGAAGCTTATCCTTGAGTCCTTTTTATAGTTTTTAAATCTTGGGGATATTAACCCCTTTTTCTGGAATCCCGAACTATTCTTCTGCTTCCAGTTTTCGCGAGGTTCTATCCGATGCCCCAGATGTTTGTAACAATATCTTGCCTTTCAGGTAATGTCTTCTAGGGGCTTTGGCTTGTCAAACTCAATCCTATTCTGATAGTCCTTAGGTAGTCCACTGATGAATCCTTGCACCTTTTCCTTCTCAGATTTTATATAGGGTACGTACCTCAGCAATTCGAGGAATCTGCTGACATATTCCTCTATGGTGCGTTGCCCCAGTTTGAGTTCATAGAATTCTTTAGTCTTTTCGTCAAAATACTTTTCCGACAGATACTTCTTTCTGAAGTATTTCTCAAACCGTTCCCAAGATAGGTCCTCTTCGTAAATCCATTTTACATTCTTAAGGTCTTCCCACCAAATAGAAGCCCTTCCATTCAAGTTGAAAGTGGCTACTCGGGCCTTCAAGTTTTCTGAGAAGTCATGGACTCTAAAATACTTCTTTAGTCCAAGTAGCCAGGCCTCTACTTCCTCCCCTTTCTTTATTTCACCATTGAAAGAGGGTGGTTTGGCCTTCTTGAATTCTTCGTGATTGTGACTTTTGGAATGCTTTCGCTTCTTCCATTTTCTTCGGGAATAAGAGCTAGTTCTGCTACTAGAAGATCCCTCCGAGCTGCCAGTTTGCTTTCTTGAGGAATCATCCGATGCTTTTCCCTTATCTCTGGGGTGGGCCTTTCTCAAGGTGCTCTTCCCAGTGTGTCCACTTAAAAGACCACGTTTCCGTATCTCAGGTGGAATTCGACTTTTCTTTGTCTATCGTCAGTCCATGTGACTGGTGTCAGGTTCATGCTGAAATTGTCTTTGTATGTCAGATAAACTTTGCAGCAAGACTGCATTAATTTCTATCTACTTCTCTTACTCTTTTATCAACCTCTCATTGTCGGCCTTGTAGCTCTGTAGTTCGACAATGAGGCTTCTCATAGTCTCAACTACATTGGGAGGGGTCTCTACCGCTCTCCTTTTGTTAGATTCTTCGTCTCTGTTGTGGGAGCCATCCCCCACTTCATGGTGCGTCACCATTCTATGCGTCTGCAGTTTCCCGTGGTTGATCGTCCACTTGTTGTGCAATAAAAACACTTATTGTTAGTCAACATTATATTCATTCACAATCAGTGCATAATTCATATTTTTCAAATGCATACACACAATAGGAATTTTCATTCTTAACTTTGGCTTTTGCTAAAGGGGGTTAAGATAGAGGGTTACTCCTTTTAAGAGTACTTCAAATGGAGTTTCTGCGCAACTCATTCATGAGCCCAAGAAGGCCAAGTGTTGTAACCATGCTCTAATACCAATTTGTCACACACCCACTACAAAAACTTATATTTTTCTTCTTTTTCTTCGAGAAACAGAATCCTCGAGACTTCTATGGGGCCTAATGCAGACCCTCTCTTCCCTTATCCTCCTCTAAACGACCACCAACTGGCCTTAGCACAAGCACCTTTCACAACTCGTGAGTCAAGAATCAGGACTCTCGACTCCCCTTTCTCCAAACCCCGATACCCGAGATACTATACGAGTATGGCTCCCTCCTCTCTAGCGCCTACTACATGTAACCGTAGGCTAGGCTAAACACTAGCACCAATTGCAACCTCGCCAGTTGAGGTGTTGAGCTCTTGTGATCCTCCTTCACGAATCCCTGAGACGCGAGAGTTCAATGTTGCATGGACTCTTCCAAAGCGATGCGCACACGCCACTTTTCAACCCTGCTATACTCTGCTCATGAGCTGTGTCACCACCGCCCATCACACGAGACCTCGGCTCTCGCCGTTTCACGGCCTTAGCGATCAAGGTGAAATTTCTTCATCCTGTGAAACCCTGAGCCACGATAAGTCAACAGTGGGTTGACTCTTTTCTAGGTGACATGTGTCCACCATCGGTCACCTGCTTCCTAGGCTAAATACTAGCGCTACTCGCATCTCGTGACTTCGCGAGTTGGAGTGTTGATCCCTCATGCTCCTCCTTCGCAAGTTCCTGAGATACAGTAAGTCAACAATGGGTTGACTACTTCCCAGGTGACATGTGTCCATCAACTATCACCCATTCCCACCTTTCTCTGGGCGCTTGTTGTTATGCCAGCTGTCAACCATGCGCTCCCCACTTATAGATGGGTCACGTGTTTGCACGAGCCCTCGATGCTTCGCACTTCGTGACTTCTACAATCGAGAAGAAACTCCCTCAAGTTCCAAACCCCTGATAGGCGATAACCATGAAAGTTCTGATCCAACAATTCTCCCGTGACTTGGATCCAACAATCACGATCACGTCGCAATCTCGCAAATCATGAGTTCATGCAGCCCTACCCTTGACTACTCCAAGTCGCGAGTCAGCGAAATGCTACTCTCCTTCCTATACAAAGGCTAAGATCGATGGTTAATAGGGCTCCATCAGATCCTTGGATCTACGGTCTGGGATCCCATCGCTACATGCGAAGGCTGAAAGGGTCGAGGTGTTAACGCCTGCACTCCTTCTCTAGATCTATCAGTCTCGACAGATTTGGGGTATTCCCGAAAGGATTCCAACCGTTCATCTACCAAATGATAGGGTATTCTCTCTTTCTATAATTGGGCTCGCTATCCCTTCTGAGCTTGAATCACGAAATTCAACTTCTCGGGGCTTCAAACTCCCACGACTTCGAGACCTTAGAGAGCTATCCTTCCTTGCATAAGGTTTCCAGACCCGGTTCACATGAACCTTCAGACGATTCTTGGGCAATCATCCCAAATCTTAGTCGAGTCTCTAGGTAAAGGTTCGGCACGGTTCCAAGGTTTATGTGGTAATCCCCAGGGAAGAGTACTCTTGAGGAGCCTTCCTGGAACATTACAAGAGTTAAGAAAACAAGACAATTCTTAGTGGATTGAATTCATGCCCTAACCTTAATCCTTTGTACAAAAACCGACTATGGCATGTAAGCATACACAGGCATCCATTATTCCCAGTCTAACACACCAGGAAATCATTCTACACAGAAATTATTATGGGCATATAAACATAAGCATGTATTCATGATATTTAGTTCGAAATACAAGGTATAAAACACTTATCATATCTACCAGGCGTGATGCAACTGCTGAGAGGGGTGCTCGTTTCCACCCAACCGTAGGCTCAGTGAGTCCAAATGGATTTACCACTAGCCACCCCCGAGCTAGAACACGATGCTTTGAGGTTCAATCTCCTACTTCCAGCTCAACAGAAATCAAGGACGAAGGTTACTCTCCTTCTCCTGAGGCAGGAAAATAATATAGGATGAAGGTTACTCTCCTTCTCTTGGTATTCATAACTCCCTATGTTTTCAGGGTTTCTCCAGTCTCTTTCGCGATCCCCGTCGCGTGCACTACTCTCCTCCTACCACATTTCCTCTCTTGCCAATTTCTGTCTGCAAGGTTGCGTGTGGCGTGAATTTCGCCATCCGTGGTCAGGTCTGAGGGTTGTTACAGATGGGCAGTTCACCCCCATCCCCTCATTAACTCTTGAGGAGCCTCCCCACCTACCAATCTGACGGGAAATCCATTCCAGGATTAGAGAGATGCTTTGGTTTGTGAGCAAGTATAAACCAGTACGGTACTGGCTCGGTGGAAGTTAACGCAACCATTCGAGGTCCCTTCCACCACCTCTCATTAGCAATCATGGTCTCTTTTATCACATTCCCCTCTCAACAGTCATGTAACACATATTCATTATGTAATTTACATTCATCGACCTTTTATGCAAAGGTTCGTCAAATCAAACATTCACATCTTTGAGTCTGCCATAGTTCTTGGCCAACATAGTTATTTTTACAGACTGGGGGAAATAGGGTGTTACACATGGCTTTTCCAGGATAGAAATCTTGTGGGGCAGGTACTTGCATACTAAGCCCAGTGATCCGATTTATCAACGTTGGATCCACTATTATACGATGGTTTAACCACAAGTATCCTCCATGGTAACAGGTTAGCAGTAGCTTGATGCATGCATTCACTTCTTGGTGCCTTCCAAAGTGAGGAATATTCATGACATTGAGCAGTGTAGACTGCGCGAGGTTCATAGTCCATGACTGGGGAACTATCTTCGAATTCTTTCCCTTTGTTCTGTTCAGGTACATATGTGGGGTGAGCATGTTGTAGACCTTCCTGTCACTAAGGTTGAAGTCACTAAACTTCAATGCTACAATATTTTCTTGATCTGTGTGAACTACGCGTATCCCCTTCAAGAGGTACGCAGTGACCAAAGTGTACTCAAATTCTATGGGCACACTGTCTCGATTGATTGTGTCGCTCAGAGGTGGTAGATAGGTGGGTAAAATGCTCAGAATGAAATTAGCATTCGCGAGATTGTCTCTATGCTTGGTTCTCTTTTCATCGGCTAGCTGGGATGGTCCGGCTTGAAAAGTGGATGAAGATGCTTTCACTGTTCTTGTGGATGAATCCTGGATACCTTCAGGCATCGACATGACTTTCTCAGTCATCAAGTCGATCAAAATATCTTTAACATATTTCTCTGCGGTGCTCAATTCTTCTGACATACGCACTCGGGGTGAACAATCGCGGGTTCGGGGAACAACTTAGACACAGTACTGAGATAGAGAGAAAGAGTGTGATCACTGTATAAACTTGGCTTAGTTTGTGGGCTCTAATTCTCAATTGGAAAAAGTGTTCTCGGTGCATGGCGTAGCGGGATAAATAGGGAACTTGACAACGATTCGCTTGCAATGGGTATAAGCCTCCATTAACTCTTGTTCGGTCCATTATGGTGTGGTCCAATGGTCTGATGACGAACCATAATTGCATTTCTGCCTATTCAGAGTGTCAATCAAACGGTTATAATGTCCCTAATGGCTATATTGCTTCGTCATGGAGAAGTGCCATGTGTCGCTATTCTGATATCCCGACGAAGCTCCAATTTTGTAATTTTTCCATCTGCGAAGTTCCCTCTGGAACCTTTTGCAACTTTTTGATCTTATCTCTCTTCTTACTTAACTTTCTATCCTTTTTTCCAGTGAGCTTCGTCTCAGTATTCCTTTTTCCATTCTGATTCTTATCTTCTTTGGTCATAGTCACTTCGCAATATTGAGATTTTTCCCTAGGGTTCCTAGATAATACTCCTTCTTTGTATGGGATAAGTACTTCAGTCTTTTGTGGATCCTCCAGTGTTCTCTCAGCTTCGACATCTAGGTTTCTAGTTTTAAATAGCTTCGATCTGCTCTCCTGTTATTCAATCAAGTGTGCGATCCTTCTGGTCATGGAATCTTTTAACTCTTGTTTCTTCTGTTTCAAAACTTTTTCTTCTTCTTTTTGTCTAGCTTGATCTCTATCAATCCAAGGTTTTCCTAGTAACATGGTAAACGAGGCGTTGTCTTCAATAAATTTAATAATCTCAAAATCTTCCTCTGTCGAAGTTCCGTTAGCGTTCATAGGTATGCGAGCGAGCTTCCCACATAGGTTTATCAACTTTCCTCTGAATAGTCCTATTCCTCCTAATGAAGGGATCATAGCAGACTTCCCTATGGCTTCCCAAGTTCTTTATGTCATGATATTCGCCTGTGTTTCTTCATCCATAATACAGTCAATGTCGAAGTCTCCTATTCTTACTTCAATGCATTCTTTTTCCTTGAATATCTCTAATAGTCTGACATATCGATGGTCATTCAGGGTTTCATTAATTTGCAGCAATACTTTCTCTGATTCTTTCTGAGGTTCTTCCATTTCTGGATCTTCCTTAGGGTTTTCTTTATTTAGATTCATTTCTTCCAGCTTAGCAATCATTCTAGGGAAATTCAACACTTCATGGTCCACAACTTTACAACAAAGACAACTAGGTATTTTCCCAGGGCATTTCTTAGCAAGATTTCCCGGTCTTCTGCAAATATAACAGAGGGTTAATCCTCTCTTTCTTTTAAATGATCCCTAGCCTTTCCGGTACTTCACACTAGGATCATGGTAGCTAACCTACAATTTTTTTTTTCTAGGACCCTGCATCCATTTGTTATTCCAAACATTCTTTCTATGCATAGGTATAACATATCTTTCACTATTCTTATCATATCTACTCGTATAAAGCCTTCTTTCATCTATTAGTGCCCTAGTTTTCAAGCTAGGACAAAACCTATCAAACATACCTAGATCCATACTCTAGAAAAAAACATTTCCACTTATCTTACTTCTACAGAGCACAAAGCTTCCAGATCTAAAAAAAATTCATTATTCTTACCTTTATCAGAGCACATAGCTTACAAATCCTACCTCTTTTAATCATAAATTCTCACTTTTACCTTTCTTAGAGCACAAATCTTTTAGATCTTGCTTCTTTCCTTCAGATCCGACTTCTTTTCTTCAAATCGGGATTCTTTCTTTAGCACAGAGATTTATAAATCGAGTAGGATATTGCGCACTAGGGCACAGATATACGCACAGATATTTCACAATCTCAGGTTGAATCTTTGCACAAAGCTTCTTCTTTCACAATTCCCAGAAATCACAGTTTCAGGTCCCGACAACATAACCATTTGTTGGAACAGGGGAAGACCCAGGGTTCAACGCTACAACAACACACCAACAAATCCCTAAATATCGGCCCTTTCGGCAACACCTGCGAAGCAGATGAAGTCTCACCTGAGGTAGAGGCAGGGGTGGTTGCAAGACTCAGGTGTCTGCAACTTTAGCTGGGACATAGATATGTGATTATAATACTTAATAAAGCACTTAGCAACGTCAGTTCCTCAATATGTAATCAATACCCACTTCGTTGCTAAAACAAAGCTTCGAAGCATTCACACTAATCTAATGTATTTAAGCAATTAGCATAAGTAAATAGATCAAATCGAGCAGATCAAGAACTAAGCATAGCCATATAGATCAGATCTAACATTATCACATATAATAAGCACAAAGCATAAGTAGATCTATCTAAACATATCAAAGCACTTAGAAAATAACATGTGAATACATCAAGACAAAGCACAAAGAAACATAACACGGTGTTTACGTGGTTCACCCCCACCCTGGGGATACGTCCACCAACTCTTCTTCTTTATTGTCTTCAATCAATCGGTTACAAGCACAGAGCCTCAAACCCTTACTCCACACAGGACAGAAGATCTACGCATCTCGCTAGATCCTTCTTCCTTGTGTTACAACACAAAGCCTTCCACAGTCTATTACAACCACTTGCACTTAGCTCTGCAAGTCTCTCATAGTAGGAACAAATCCCTTTCAATCCACACTAGCACTTAGCTGCTAGCACTTAGCACAACCGATCTCACATCACATAGATGCACTTCTCCTCTTCTATCTAGCCTAGGAATCTATTTATATATTAAAAAATAGTCCTAAACATGGGTAAACCCATGGGTCGATATTCCATTCCCCTTACATATTCCCACATCCCAAAAAGGACCCAAAAAGGGGTCGAGATCCCGTGATCTCTGCTTCATCTTCCGCTCCTCATTCGACAGGCTGTCGAAGTCCCAAAATAGGTCAACGTGACCAAGAATCTCCCAAAACTTGGTCAAGGGACAACACATTTCAATAGTGGCAACACCACTTCATGCTATAACAACTAGTGGTAATAGCTTTTTTGATAAAAGAATCAACAAAAATACTTTGAACTAAGTTAATCCCTAACCCCAACACTACCTAACATGCAAAAGTATTTGTAGAATTTTATTCTAATGGGTATGCTAGGGGAGGAATATCAATAAAAGGGTGGATACCAATATGCTATCATTTAAATATTTTCCATGGAAAAGTATTGAAGTACCCTACATTTGGAAAGAAACTCTATGCCTTGGTTGAAGCAGTTAATAGATTAAACCACTATCTATTGGGTAAGGATACCATCATCCATATTGATCACTATCCCCTATAATAATTATAATCCTAGAGTAAGCTCTAGTAAACAAGACACTATAAATGGATGACATTTCTACAACAATTTCATCTAGTGATTAAATATAAAGGCACTACCAAAAATTTGTTTGATTTTCTATCCAAACCACCAATGCGAAAAATTATATCTCTAGGATCCACTATGCACATACAGACACTCAACATTGAACCTTACAAAGAGGAGTATGCATAAGATGCGGACTTCGAGGGGGTGTATTACAAGATGCAAGGAAAAAAAGAACATGAATATCCAATATAAATTACTCTACAAGATGGGGGACATTTGTGTGACAAAGGAAGAAAGAGTACATATGACAAGGGAGACTCACACCTCTAAGTTTACTA
>JASDQU010508813.1:22511-48015 GCA_032191745.1 Picea mariana | reverse complement strand
AGTCATATATCATGGCTCAATCTTTAGTAAAATCAATCTCAACTTATGGAGAAAAATTCTCAACCATTTCCTAAAATATTTCATGATGGTTAAGCCTCCAAATCCTATATAATGAGTGCATTCCAAGGTGATAAAGGAGGAGAATCCATGAGAGAATCAAAATTATGACCTTGAGATATTCATGAGAGGGTTGGATATGAGAGCTTGGAGGATCTGCTACAATGTCAATGTTGAACTGTAAGTGCTTCACTGTGACTTTCCATTAATACATAACTTGGCCTATTCCATTCATGTTTTGTGTCACTTGTTACATGCATGTATATTATTGTTAAAGTCATCATAGATAGATCTATTGTCACCTAACAATATAGGGTAGAAGAGGGAGATTTATTTTGTTCCTTGCAGGTTTTTCATTGTGCCGAGGAGCTTGGTCAACAAGGTCAAATGATAGAGAAGTAGGGACAACCATCGTAAAAAGGTGTGCCGTCTCTTTCCTCTTACTTTTATTGTTGAATTAGTTCCAAAGGGAAGTTAGTGTCCATTTTTTTCTTCTGTATTTGGATCAAAGAAGGGGTATTGGTCCAAAGGGAGGTTTCACCTATCTGTAGGGGAAAGTTTAACACAACAATGGGTCAATTTCCACCTCCTCCAAGGAAATCCTATTAGGTGAGGCCCTAGACTCAAAGGAAAAACAACCAACTTCCCCCATCCCAGATCCAATCACACCTCCTATGGAATCGAAGGAACCTGTCATATATCTCCATTCCCTCACGAGTATTTCTACTCCAAAAGAATTAAATCAAGGGATACATCAAACATAGACCGGTCATGGTGTTGATTAATAGTGTTAGCATCCATAATTTTATTCATCCCAGGGTCGCTGAGGATGTAAATTATTTTGTTAGACTAATTTCTAATTTTCAAATTCTCATAGCTAATGATAGTATAATAAAATGTGGTAGCCGCTGTGAAAATGTCTAAATCCAAATGGGTGATTATAACCTGAAAACTCACATGTTTTCCATTTCCATGGGTGGTTGTGATATTCTCTTGGGTGTTGGATGGCTTCACACTTTAGGATCGATTACCATGGATTATCAAGAGTTATATATGAGATTTAATCAATATGGTCACACCTATACCCTCCAAGGCCTACAAGTTGGCTCCACAAAAATTATCAGTTCTCATAGGATGGAGAAACTCATGAATAAAGGCCACCATGGTGTGATTGCTTAACTTAATTCCATGCAGGTATATGATCAATCATCTCTAGTAGTACATATCGATCTGCAATTGGTCTTAGACAAGCACCATATGGTCTTTTAGACACCCACAAACCTACCCCCCTCCCGATATGAGAATGATCACAACATCCCTCATGCTAGGAAGTCAACCCCCCAATGTATGCCCCTACATGTATCCATTTTCTAAAAAAAATAAAATAGAAAAAATAGTGCAGGAATTACTAGAGGTCGGTGTAGTTCTCCCAAGAACTAGCCCATATTCATTCCCTATTGTGATGGTCTTAAAAAAGAAGGTTCTTGGCACATGTGTCCAAATTTTTGCACCCTTAATAAATTGAACATTAAGGATAAGTTTCCCATTCTTGCAATTGATGATCTGTTGGATCAACTCAAGGGTGCATGTTTCTTCACAAAATCAGATATTCACTCAGGTTATCACTATATTCAGATGAATGAAGTAGATATTCCGAAGATGGATTTCCAAACTCATGAAGGACATTATGAATTATTGGTAATGACTTTTGGACTTGGGGACCATATCTATTGTGACACCATTTTCATATAAAAATAGATCACCATAGACTGAAGTATTTCCTAGAGCAGAGGTTATAATCCCTGAAACAGAACAAGTGGTTGACCAAAATGTTGGGATATGATTATAACATCATATATAAAAAGGGCAAAGACAATGTAGTGATGGATCTGTTTTCAGGACAGTATGAGGATGAATGTTCCCTCTTTCCCTTATCATTATCAGTTCCTAATTGGATTGAGGAAGTTCAATAAGAGTGGCTAACCCACCCAACTATATCACAAGTAATTCAATGACTTCAGGAGGATCCTAACCCGCCCACTGACTACATTTGGCAAGACAATATTGTCCAGTATAAGGAGCTCTTGGTTCTTTCTCCGACTTCATCACTCAAGCCCAATATCTTAAATGAGTTGCATTCATCTATTATTGTTGGTCACTCAGGATTCCAAAAGACATATTCTCATGCTCACCCTTCTTTTTTATGGGAAGGCATGAAGAAGGAAATCCTTACCTTTGTCACTGAATGTGATATTTTCAAATGCAATAAAGGTGAAATTGTCAAGACCCCAGGAGCTCTATAGTCATTACCCATTCCAACTTCTATTTGGAATGACATCTCCATGGACTTTATCACTGGCCTTCCAAAAGCGGGCAACAAGTCAGTCATCATGGTCATGGTAGATCGCCTCTCAAAGTATGCACATTTTTGTGCCTTACCACACCATTTTACGCCCACTATAGTAGCACGAGTTTTCCTTGATCATATTCTCAAACTGCATGGCATGCTAACATCCATTGTGTCCGATCATGACTCGACTTTCACCAACACATTTTGGCAAGAATTGTTTAAATTACAACGCATGCAATTGAACATGAGCACAACATACCACCCCTAGATGGATGGCCAAATTAAATATGTCAATAAATGTTTGGAAACCTACTTGCGTTGTTTTTCCTCAAATAAACAACATCAATGGGTGCAATGGTTACCATTGGGAGAATGGTGGTAAAACACTTCCTATCATACAACAACCAAAATGATACCATATGAAATGATGTATGGCCAACAACCACCTACAATAACTTTATATCTTCCAGGAACATCAAAGGTCCAGGCTATTGATAATTTTTTGTAAGGTAGAGAAACTACCCTCGCAGATTTGAAGGATAACCTCCACATGACCCAAAATCTTATGAAGCAACAAGCTAACCACCAATGTTCCAAAAGGGTTTTCTAAGAAGGTGATCAGGTGTTTCTCTGACTCCAACCTTACAAGAAAACCTCACTCAAATACCATGACCACCATAAGTTGGCACCCAAATTTTAAGGCCCCTATCATATTATAAAATATATTGGTCCAATTGCTTACAAACTAGCACTTCTAGATGCCTCCAAAATACATCTGGTGTTCCATATTTCCTATTTGAAGAAAGTGGCAGGTGTTAATTGCAGGGTTCAAACCATCCTACTTGAATTAGATGAAGAAGGCTCCACTTGGCTGTAACCAAAATCCATCCTCAATGTGCTTGAGCATCACTTGTGTGGAAAAACTATCAAAGAAGTGTTGATCAAATGGAAAGACACATCTCTAGAGGACACAACTTGGGAACCAACTACCATATTGCAATAGTTTCCACATCTTCAGCCTTCAGGACAATGTTGCTTTGAAGGAGGAGGGAATGTTAGGATCTGACCCTTATCCCTCTTAGTTTTTCATTACTTAGAATGATATATTTTCCATGTAATAAAGGCCGACATTAGTTAATAAGGCATGTTAAATAAATGTGAACAAGTCAATGTAAGAAGACCTAATAGAAGCTTCTGCTTCTAGAATGATCTTCCTCTAGAATGTTCTTTAGAAGATAGAATTAGTATAAATAAGAGTAGGAGGTATGATAAATCTTGTCTTGAGAAAGTATTGTAATAGGGATCTACTCTTGTGGAGATTTCCCCCTCGAAGAGGAAAGTTAACATTGCTTTCTTTGAATAAAGGTATTATTTTTGGTATTATTTCTAATATTTCTCTCTCAATATTTTATTGTTCCCTTGATAATTGATAAATATTCTTGTTTCTTCATAATATATTACATATGGTAGCTTACATAAACATGGAAATAAAAAATATTGCACAAAAGACACAAACATTTTCGAGTATAAACCCCCTGAAAAAACCCTAGAGGGAAAACCAGTACTTAGATGATTTTATTAAGTCAAATAAACACTCCCATAACATGGATAATGGCCCACTGAGAGAAATACAAGTACATAAAAACTTGGCAAATTCTTCTCTATCGTACAACCCAGATCTGACACACTTTTCTAGGTGTATGAGACCTCCCTTTGTCACACCCATGTATACGTTCCTGTCTCCACTACCCCCCCGTACACGTACAAAAATATTGTATGACAAATTTCGTATGGAAGTACACTTTCCTATTGCTTCTATCAGCTGAAAGCCACCTTCGATTGCCTCTGTTCTCTCTTCTCCTTGAACTATATGATCTGTATATGGAAATCCTTATCCACCTATCCAAGATCTTGAATCACGGTCCTTAGTGATCCAACCCTCTTTGCATCGACACTTGGACGAAATCTCTTCATCGAACCAATGAGATCTCCTCACTCTCGTGTAAGAAAAATTACTTCTTTGCTTCTACACTGTCAATCAAATCCACACTAGTAAAAGTGCTTCTTTGTTTCTCTGTGTAAAATTTCCACCTTGGTCTCTCACCAAAATCTGACCTTGGTATCTCACCAAAAAGTGACGTCCTCCTCTCACATGGGATTCCTTTTATAATCATGAGTTTAACCTAAATCCAAAACCCTGGATCTCCAAAGTGATCAAAGGGTGAGATCTAATCTCACCTTCACTTTATATTAGCAGCTAGGAATTAATTTAAATTTCTCTTAAGTCACTAATGCCAAAAAATTAGACATCAACTTAATTAAACTCATGTTATCTCTACAAGGTCATTTGCTTTAATAATAACTTTACTAAAGTGAAACTCCTAAGTCTTGATGACTTCCACATGATAGAAACCAAGACAATGTGGAAGTACCTGTCTGATGCTACATGCATCAACACTCCCTCTTAGTGAGGAAGGTACTTCCATTCTTTGGAAGTGACTCTATCTTCTCCATCATGTCCAATACCATGGCTACTCTCCAATCGATATGATCGATTACTCCCTCTGAACAAAAAATTATCCCTATCATCTTGCTTGGACCTATCTTCAAAGACTTCCCTCTGATCATGCTCCTAGTATCCTCTTGCATGCTCATCTCATACCATGACTCCTCCTTGATAGACTTGGAAGGCTTCTCCTTGCCACCTAAACTTGAAGGATGTCTCCCTCAGAGTTTCTCAACCTTCTAAGCTACCTGCTCTTTTTCCTTTGCCACTAACATTGATCCAATAGATCTGTCATCCTATGATATCTATATGAACATCCTTCTTCAACCATATGAAATCCCCTTGAGTCTCTGTCCTTCATGGCTCAAGAACTTGAGCAAAATTCCTTCTTTGCTCCTAAGTGGATGACTCAAGAACATGAGAAAAATTCCTTCTATGCTCCTATGTGTTCTCATGTGGCTTATATCTATAGATGGAAGTCCTTCTCCACCTATAATATATCTTCTTGTTGGCTACCCAACCTCCTTCCATTGCTCAACAAGCCACCCAAAAAAATTTGTATGCTAAAACTACCTCTGTATTATCATGTACATGCCTGTCACCACTACAACCTAGGTATGTACATGTTTTCCCTAACTGATTCCTACATATGTACGCATCATTTCTCACTGCACCCCACATATACACCCATGTATCCAAAGGGGACTGTGTATGTACGCGTATGTTACTTCTGTGATCCGCGTACAACTCTGTAAACTTGCAAAACCCTAGTTCTGCCTCAATATTGTTGTTTCCCTTAAATCTGTCCTTTGATTTATACATACTGGCTATAGATCTTACAAGATATTCTTACATATCTGATAGATATTCCTTCAACTGGTATGGATGTAAGATCTGGCTTCCTCTTAGAGCATGCACTTTTATACCATGTTGATTTTCTACCCCTTCAGCCATCACCTATAAGTCAATTCCAAATAAATCACTTATTAAATTAAAACATAGTTGAGTAATCAACTAAACATGTAGCGTAAGAATAAAGAAGGAAACCAAAAATCTTGCACACAATACATAGATATTTTCGGTTGTAAGCCCCTAGAAAAATCCCGAAGGGGAAAACATTACTTAGATGTTTTTATTAAGGTCAAATCAAGGCTCTCGTAATAGGGATAATGGACCACTGAGAGAAATACAACTACAAACAAACCTGGCAAAGTTTGCTCTATCCTATGACCCAAATATGGCATGATTTTTGAGGTGTATGTGACTTCCCTTTTTCACACCCATGTATATGCACCTGTCTCCACTGGAACTCATGTACATGTACAAAAATACTGTATGAAAACATCCATATGGTGCTACACTTTCCTCTGGATTATATTAGCTGAAACCTTCATGCAGTTGTCTATGTTCTCTCTTCTACTTGACTTGTGTGATCTCTAGATGGAAGTCCTTATCCACCTATCCAATATATTGAATCACATTCTTTTGTGATCCAACCCTCTCTGCATCAATACTTGGATGAAATATCTGCACCCAACCAGTGAGATCTCCTCACTATTGTGTAAGCAAAAGTCCTTCTTTGCTTATATGTGTAAAATTCCCAGCTTGGTCTCTCACCAAAGTCCGACCTTGGTATCTCACCAAAAGATGGCTTCCTCCCAAAGTGTCTTCCTCCTATAACATATGATTCCTTTTATAATCATGAGTTTAACCTAAATCCAAAACCCTAGATCTCCAAAGTGATCAAAGGATAAGATCCGATCTCATCTTCACTTTAGATCTAATGGCTAGGACTTAATTTAACTTTCTCTTAAGTCACTAATGCCAAAAACTTAGGAATTAACTTAATTAAGCTCATGTTAACTCTAAAAGTTCATTCACTTTAATAATCACTTTACTAAAGTGAAACTCCTAAGTCTTGATGACTTCCATAGGCTAGTCACCAAGCCACTGTTAAAGTACCGATTCGATGATACATACATCAAAAATAAATCTCACACTAAACCAACTAGGAAAGAGAAGACATATATAAGAATAAAATAAATGACAAACACATAGTACATAGATATTTTACCCTAGAAACCCAAGAGGGAAAACAAACATTCCTTTCACATCTTGCTCTCTTGTTTTCTTATTCATTCATTGAATAAAGAGCTATGTTGGGTTCATATTTTGACTGTTTTATTGCGATGATTGAATCCTTTTTGCACCAATATTATATATTCTATTGGCCATTTTGAAGGATTTTCAAAGGTTTTTATATCGATTAATCATGGATTCGCATAAGGTATGTGTAATTGATGTTTGTGCAATGATTTTGAGCTCAATTCAATTCAGTTTGATGTTTACAAGGATTTAATGCATGATTAGTTAGTAACAGGGAAAAATCGTAGTCCGATCCTCCATTCGGTACCTCGTCTAACACTTCATCCAGCACCCCATCTGGTACGTGATCTAGCACTCCATCCGACACACGATCTAACACTCGGAGTGCAGAGGAGTTGGCAGTTGGTACATTGGTGGCCTATGGTGGACGAATTGACGATCTAGGTTTTGTGACCCCTCATGGCCTCCAGCTATAGAGCTCATTGCACCTCATATTGGGCTATTATGCTGATCGCTGAGTGGCTCATGAATTTTCTAGAAGCTGAAGCTATTAAAAGATCATTTAATAAATTTTCCATTTTTAGAGGAGGTCAACCCTTCCAGTGGTTGACCTCTCGAGCTATAATTTACCTATAAATACCACTAGCAGTGGAAAGACCACAGACATAATTTTTAAGAAGAATTTTGTTGTGTAAATCAGACATTTTCTCTGCAAACTTGTGTTCCATACTTGATTTTTAATTAATGACAGAATCACGTTGAATTAAGCCTGTGTTTCATTATTGAAGAGTAGCCACGACCTGCTAGGGGGCCCACCAGTGGTCTGGGTGACTGTATAGATATATCGTGTGTTTATCTCATTTTCTTAGTTAGAATTTATACTATTTTTTTGTTGTATGTATCTTTCAGTTTCAATTACTGTGTGTGCTAATTGTAATTTTCCTATCTAATTTGTCTTTCTTTAAATTGTAGATTGCTTACAGGAGCTGGCTATTTATCATGTTGTGTTTCTTATTTCTTAACAATGAATTGTCCTGCAGGATGCTAACTTAGATGATGCATTGAAGTTTTAATTTGGTTTTGGTAATTAAAACAGAGTATTACTTAGACAAAGGATTAGTGTAAACAAAGTTTTAATTTAGGATCGTTTGCAAGCTTCGATGGATTAAAAGTTGCAAGTTTTATTAGTTGTAATCAAGCTAAATTTAATTGTCAGTTCAATTATGTTTTCATAGATCTATTTGGTTCATTAATATTGCCTTAGTATGCTAGGATAGAAATAGATTTTGGGTTTATATTTCTAAAAGAATTCTAGTTTGAAATCTGAGTTTTAATGATAGGATTAGTCCAGTTTAGATTATAAAGTCTCAGTTATAGATTTGAATTTCAATTTTAATTAGAAGATTGGATTTGAATTAAGTTTTTTAATCACAAGTTCATGAGTTTGTAGATTTTCTTGAGTTAGCATAAGAGTGTGCTTGAATTAATATAAGAGTGTTTTTAATCATTGATGATTGATGCAGGAAGTTTAGAAATCACATGGATTTCCAAGATACTTAGTGTTTCTTCTATGATGGAAAATATTCTGTTAGATTTATTGATTCACACTTTCCATTTCTCTGTAGAAGTCAATATTGAATTAATCCCTCTTGAAATGTCACTAATAGTCAGATGCCATCATCATGTTATTCAACACCGAAGACATAATCATCATCTTTGAATTCTCTTTTCCTATTACTGCAAATTAGGAATAGTTTTGATTAATTAGAATCTGAATAAAGTCATGATGCTTTTTGATTAAGTAGGTTAAGATTTCTTCTTTGCAAAATAGAAATGATTATGAGTTTTTTAAGAATAGAGTTTACTTATTGAAATAGTCTTGATAGGTTAGTTGTCTGTTTGCTTATTTTCTTAAAGATAAAAGATCAAAAGTAATTTACTTGTTGTTTCTCATTAGGTTGAATAGATTAACTTGTTTAAAGTAGGTTATGATTTGCTTCTTTAGAAGTAATCCATCAATCCATTGTTTGAAGCTGCTCAGGGTAAATAGTTCAAGCTCATTAATAGGATTTGCTAATTGATAAAAATGAAAGAGTCATTTATTAAGTAGATTGATCCTTAGATATACCATCCCCTTAGTTAGACGATACTTCCATTATCTTTCTTCCTTGGCTCATACAATGCCACAACTCTAAGTTTACTTACCCCGGTTGAAAATTTAATTGAGGGATTTAGTGCATATAGAATACCCATCATTTTTGGCACAGTTCCAATGGAGTTGTCTTAAGGTAGGAAATAGTTAGGGAGTAAATCATTTATGAACCTTAGAATTAGTTTGGTGGTGGGGGGAATTTAAGATGAAAGGTAAGAACCTGCACATATGTTATAGTAGGTTCCCCTAAACCCAATGATATTTTTTCTTTTTATTTTCACCAAACCAAACTTTTCGACCAAGGTTCCTTCTAACCTTTTTGGAGGAAGGGACACTCCACCCATAAACTCTGCAGAACAATACCAGAAAGTAGGGCTTAACTCAACCCAAAGAGATAAATAAGCCTTTGAATAAACCAAAACAAGAAGCACTATAGAGAAGAAAATTGAAGCATCAATAATAGTGGGATAGGAGGCAAGACCACTCGAGCCTTCCGTAGAATGAGCCAACATGACCTTTGTTTTTTCACCCCCATCAAGAGACCCTAACTTTGTAGACATCATTGACCCTGAACAAGTGAATAATATGTTTGGTAGTTCAACCAATATAATTTTTTCCCAAGTCGAAACATAAACTTTGGCACCAATAGTTTTAACTGGCTCGAGTACAGTCCCGGACATCCAAGAAGTAGGAATACCTTCCCATCAAATGGATACCTTTCCTAGAAAAGAACCTTGGGATAATTTGTTATCTTCAAGGATAAAACCATTTAGGTAGTCTCTTTTTGGAAACCAAACCAGTATGGATGACCAGGAGGATCACAACCATGTAAGACATGAGGAGGGAGAAGAAGTTGGAAGCCAAACACAAACCACCTTTGGGTTTCCAATTTTGGATACCACACATAATGTGAATATGGAGAACATTCCACTCTCGGCATTACCCACCTTTTACGATAAAATAAATGAAGACCTGGATACCTTCCTATTTGAGTTTGGCATCTTGTGTAGGAGATACAATTACTTACAAGATGCCCAGAAACTAAAACTTTTTCTTGCCACCCTCAAGGATTCCTTACTAAGATGGTTCATGGGGTTGGGAGAGTCTAGTATTAGGTCTTGGGAAGGCATGAAAGATATATTTGTTAAGAAATACCAAGACTACTACAAGTCCAAGGATTCTCGTAATTATATTTTCAAAATCCAACAGTTAGAGGATGAGAATATCAAGGATTATATGGAACGATTTGCTTATATCTCACAGAAATTGAAGTACCATGACCTTCCATATGATACAGTCAGGGCTCTTTTCCTTACAGGAATTTTGGAAGAATACTTAGAGACACTTAACCTGATGGAATCAGGTGACATCTCCCATAAACCATTTACCAAAATCTGTGAAATGTGTAGGAATTACTTGAGGAGAAGATCCAAAATAGGGAAGAGTGTTCGAGATCCTTATAGTAGAAACCTAAAAGCAATTAGTTCAGGTGGTATCACAAGGGTAGAGATAGGGAACCTCTTAGAGAACTTTAAAACAAATATCTTAAGTACGATAGGTTCCCAGTTGGACACCCTAAAGATTAAAAATAAGAAGGAGGAGGAAAATGCAACAATGAGAATATTTTTCCCAAGATGCAGGAGGAAGAATTCCTCAAGGGAATGTCCATTAGATAATATTTCAGTTTGTGGCTTCTACACTGAAGACCACCTAACTGAAAAGTACCCATCACTGTCGAGTTTTTTAGCCATCTACAAAAGTGGGGATCATGGGGAGTCCTCTTATACACCTAGGAGGCCATGGTAGCCTAAGAGTCAACCTACATACCCAAATCTACAACCTCAAGTTCCACCCTATTATAAACAACCACAATAGTGGAACTCACCGAGTTGGAAAAACTAGTCTAGACAGTATCACCATCCTTGGATACAAGGATGGAGAGGAGGGCATAACCAAGGAAACCCTCAAGCTCCACCTGTCCCTATGTCCACTCATACTTAGCCTTAGTTTCCACTAAACATCCTGCATCTTTTTCCAGGTTTTGTTTCCCCAACTTTACCTCCTATTCCACAACAATCACAACAATACCAGAATACAAGCTCCTTAAGACCGACATTATTACCAGCACAACTAGTGCCCAACCCAAATAACAAACCCACTCAACCTCTTGAAAATGTTGAGATGCAAGCCTTTCCGATGTATGTTATTTCTCCTATTCCATTGCAGGAGATTCAACTAAGGTCGAGAAAATTTCTAGATAGGAAGAGGCCTTCATTGGTCATCTTGGAAAAAGAAGAAGAGGAAACCCCCAAACAACCCACGAATGACACTAAGTGGGAAGACATTATCATTCCTAAAGACTAGGAACCGAAGCTTCCCCAAAATGAACCTTCACAAATTACAAAGGCCCCTCCTTATCGAGAAAGATTAGTGATTGAGAAACCTACCACTCGACCAAAATTTGGCATTTTGAATGAATTGAACAATATCTATGTAAAAATTCCCTTGCTACAAGCCATAAAGGACATTCCAATTTACAGTAAGGTGGTCAAAGAATTGTGTATTAAGAAGCCAGGAAGGAAGCAGAAGGATCCTCCAACAATACATTTGATATGAGAACTCTCTGAGTACATATCAAAGCAGCCTAGGGTCGCAAAATATGGGAACCCAAGGAACCTCGTAGTGACCATACCATTAATAAGGTTCCCATCGGAAACACTCTCATAGACCTAGGGGTAGCCATCAATGTTATGACTATTACTACCTTGGAGGAATTACAGTTAAAACCTCTTCTTAGACCTACCCCAACTATTTTGGAATTAGAAGATAAGACAAAGGTTATACCTAAAGGAATCTTGAATGATATCATAGTTACATTGGCCTCATGGGAGTACCCACTAGACTTTATTTTCATTCATTTAAAGGATCCTACCAAAGGGCATCCTGTTATTTTGGGAAGACCTTTGTTGGCCACAACCAATGCATTTATTGGATGTAGAGAAGGAGAAATGACCATCTCAAATGGACTCTCTATACAAAATCTCACCATATACCCACCAGCTCAACCTATCATGGAAAATATATGGTGGATTGAAAGTCCATATGAGAATGAGGACTGAGAAGAACTCGTGTTGCCAAGTGATCATTCCTAGGCACTTCAGGAGAAAACAAAGGAAAATGTGCTAAACCAGTTTATTTCTGCTATCACGCGTGTTGATTTTCCACAATATTTCCCCCAATTTGAGTACATGTTTGGGGAAGAATTTCAGGAATAGTTGGACCCATCAATTTTTTCTTCGACATCTTTTATTTTTGAGATAGATGAGTCTGCACATCTTATACCATGACCTATGAGATTAGTCTAGGAAATTTCTACATATAAATTCTGGACTAGATATAGACCAACAAAAGCAGTTAGTAAATGTCCTTAAAGAACAATCAGGGGCACTCACCTAGGAATATATTGATATGAAGGGTATACACCCTGACACATGCATTCATCACATATATACCGAGGCAAAAGTAACACCTATTAGGCAGCCCCAGAGAAGGATGAACTTGACACTCAAGGATATAGTAAAAAAGGAGATACAAAAGTTATTGAATGTCGGATTTATTTATCCCATCTCCGACAGTAAATGGGTATCCCCGCTTCTAGTGGTTCCAAAGAAAGTAACCAGGAAATGGAGAATTTGTGTCGATTTTTGGGAGCTTAATAAGGCCACTCTAAAGGATTATTTTCCTTTTCCTTTCATTGACCAAGTCTTGGATACCCTGTTAGGAAATAAATACTTCTCCTTTTTAGATGGATATAGTGGGTACAACCAAATTCTCATAGCACTTGAGGATTAGGACAAGACTATCTTCACTTGTCCTTGGGGTACCTATGCCTATAGGGTCTTACCATTTGGGTTATGTAATGATCTTTCCACATTTCAATGAGTAGTACAAGGGATATTTGTTTATATTATTCATGATTGTGTGGAGGTATACATGGACAAATTTAAAATATATGGAAATACTTACCAGGAAGCCCTAGATAATCTAGAAAAAGTCCTTATCAGATGTCAAGAAATGAACATATCCTTGAGTCATGTAAAATGTAAAATGTTGTTGATTGAAGGAGTGGTCTTAGGAAATCACGTTTCATATGAAGGGATTAAATTTTATCTTGCTAAGATTGAGGCAATCATCAAACTTCCACCCCCCAGGACTCAAAAAGTGGCGAGAAGCTTTTTTGGACATGCCAAATACTATCGATAATTTATTGAAAATTTCACAAAGATTGTTGCACCCATGTTTGGATTGTTAATAAAAGATGTTGATTTTCTTTGGACTGATCAGTGTCAAACTGCCTTTGAAACTTTGAAAGCTAAGTTATATGTGGCACCAGTTCTTAGGGGGCCCAATTGGGCTCTTCCATTTCACATATCCACTTATTCCTCCGATATTGCAATAGGAGGAGTATTAGGACAGAAAGAAGACCATTAGTCCTATGCCATTTATTTTGTGATTAAGAACTTTTCCCCTGCCGAGTTAAACTATATAGTCACCAAAAAGGAATTCTTGGTAGTGGTCCATGGCATCAATAAGATTCGCCACTATATCACAGGTTACAAAGTATTTGTACAGATAGATCACTCTGATATTAGATTTCTTATGAATAAACTCATTACCAATGGCCGAGTGACTAGGTGGCTCCTATTATTGCAAGAGTTCAATATCACCATCCTTGATCGACCTGAAAAGAAGAATTTGGTAGCTGATTTTGTTTCACGCATAAAACATGAGGGTGATGATATTCCCATTGATGATAGTTTCCCAGATGAGCATCTTTTTTCCCTCTTTGTAAATACCCCATGGTTTGCAGACATGGAAAATTATTTGGCTACTAGGAAGTTACCATCTCATTTGTCACCTCATGAAAAGTGTAGAATTATCACGAAAAGTGCTAACTACTCTTGGGTTGGCCATGAATTTTTTCGTACTAGTCCAGACATGATTATTTGTAGATCTGTCCGAGAATATGAGATACCAGAAAGCCTACGAAGTTGTCATGATGGAGAAATTTTTTCGACAAACGTACAACATATAATGTGTTACATTCAGGTTACTATTGGCCTATAATTTTTAAGGATGCTGCCAAATATGTGAGAAGTTGTGATAGCTATCAAAGGATAGGAAGACCCACGTCAACTGATGAAATTCCCTTGTGTGCCCAAGTTATGATAAAACCTTTCGAGAAATGGGCCCTTGACTTTATAGGACCAATTTCACCCATGTCTCATAAGAAAACTTATATTTTGGTTTGTACAGATTATGTCACCAAGTGGGTAGAAGAAAACGCCCTATTTAGGGCTACCGAAAAATCTGTTGTCGAATTCATTTATGAAGACATCTTTACCCACTTTGGTGTTCCTCATGAAATTGTTACAGACCAAGGCACTCAATTCACTTCCAAGCTGATAAGAGAATTAATAGAGAAATATGGGATCAAACATTGCAAGTATTCTCCATATCTCCCGCAAGCTAATGGTCAGGTAGAGTCCACAAACAAAGTTTTTGAATCTATCTTAACCAAGACTTCTCAATTACACCATTAGGATTGGGATTATAGGCTTCTAGAGGCTTTGTGGGAATATCAGACCCCCTGGAGGAACACCACTGGGCATACCCCTTACGAGATAGTGTATGGAAAACAAGTACTTCTACCAATATAATTCCAAGTAAGGACTTTTTGTATTTCCGCATAATTGGGATTAAAATTATATGAGGCTCAGAAACAACGAGCCTTACAATTAAACTAGTTGGATGAGATTAGGCAAGATTCTATCCAACGGACAATATTAGTTCAAAACCAAAGGATAAATTTGCATGACAAGTTTATTAAGAAGAAACACTTCCAACCTAGTGATTAGGATTTTTTGTTTGACTCCCGATTTAAAAATTTCAAAGGAAAAATTACCACTCAGTGGTTGGGTCCTTATGAGGTAGTCACTGTTTATGATAATGGGGTTGTTAATATCAAAATAATTGACAATGGACAAGTCTCTTTCGTAGTGAATGGACACCGACTCAAAATTTATGGCATACCCGTTTCCAAAGAAGATTTCCTACAGGTCATGTCAACTAACAAGGCACTGGCCTTTGTATATGGGGAAGTTTCCCCCTATTCTTGAAACATTTTCTGAATTTTTGACTACACATATTTAAATAATTTGAAGTATGTTGATAGACAATTCTAGAGATTTCTGCAGGTATTTATTTCACCAAGAGTAGACAATTTCAAGGAGACAAAAAGGGAAGTATTTTCCTTCAAAAATATTGCTATATTTGAACCTTGTTGTCTGCTAAGTATCAATTGAATAATGAATTGTGGTAATTAGCAACATTTTTACAAATATTTCCATCTTTTTTTTCTCAAGGCATATTCAATGGAAGTTTCTCTTAACCTCCACCACTAGAGGATATAAGGAAGTGATACCTTGACTATCAAACTTAGAGGTTACTCATACAGTTTCCACAAGAACCTTGAGTAAGTGAGTAAAGTATCTTTATTAAAGAGTAACAAGGAGGTCTGATTAGCGGCTAGCCATGGAAACATCATAATAACTTAAAAAAAAAGAAAAAAGAAAGTGAGTTGAGCCTAAAGATACATTTATGTTCTTTCCCAATGGTACCATCCACTACTTGATTATAACATATCTTTAGATAGGCTACGTCCGTTTAAGTACCCCTGACATCAGGACAATCTCTAAGGAATACATAAAGGAGAGTCATCCTCTAACATAAATACCATCCCAATCTAAAAAAGAAAGAGAAAAGTTTTGTTTTCAGAGTTGTCTCCCCATCTTCTTGCACAAAGAAATCTTTATATTAAAATCTTATAATATGGTGGACCAATCTTTGAGGGTGTAAGAGGATAACCCACTGGGATATTGAATAGGTCTACTGATAGTGGGTACCGACCTGTGGTATGACTAGGTAAACCCGTCAGAGTACTGAACAATCTTGCTGGAAACGGGGTATTCTACCTAGCGAGGATGATAATCTGACAAGAAAAATAACAAATAAAATTCCTAAATCTTAAACTTGTCCTGATATACACCATTACTTATAGACAAAGCTAACAAGAAGTATGCATGGTTAATCTAAGGTCAATGAAGTCCATAAATCTTCCATTGAGAACTAACTTTAAGACTATCTTAAGACTCCCTCACCTACCTCTTCTTAACTATATGTAGGATTCTTTATCCTATATGTGGGGCCATATTCTAACCATCTCGTCAGACTGATATGTGAAATTTATCTCTACATTTAACAAGTTGTGAATCTTAGGCTATTGGGAGAATTGACTGGTTCCCTATATTTTTTATTGTGAGGTGTCACAATACTTAGGAGTGGGGGAGGGGTTTCATGAGCTAACAAATTACAATACTACCTATCTATAATCCATGAGAAGAAGAAGTAGAATCTTTGTAAAAATTATGTATATTGTTTTCATGATATGGGCTATTATATCAGTAGTTATTTTTATTGAAATGCTAATTTATATACCACTGACATCACCATGTGTTATAATATTGTTGTACATTTCTTTGACATACCGCTTAACTGGTTCTTTGTGTCAATTATAGACTGTTAAAATATTCACTACAGATTTGTGTTACATGCCTAGAGACAGAGGAACATATTGTTTTATAGTGTATAAGAATGATGACAAAGAAATTAACAATGGATCACTCTATTCACACTTATCCTGTCTATGCTCTTGTTCACCATGACTATCAGAAGTTCCCAAGCTGAGTGTTATGGGTAAATTTCCATTACAATGAAAACAAATTCCATTTGCACAAGAGTACCATATGAAGTCTGTTACACATCAAAATTAATCATTAGGATGATGTCCTAGTGTCGTCATTACCAATGTTGCAAGTGTCACATTTCCCCTACAAGTGTCGCAAATATCATACTGTTGTCTTTTCCATGTTGTGTCTCAGACGACATTATCAAAAACACTTACAAGACACCTCAAAAGACTGGTTTTGAAGAGGAGAAGTCATTTGACAAAGAGTGCAAGTCTTTTTCCACTGAGAAAGCCACTAAAAAATCAATTTTCGAAGGCAATTCTCCCCTATACACTATCAGGGAGTGCCAATGCTTTGTGACCTCTTTTGGGGAGAGTTCCAACGCTATGTGCCCCATTCTGAGGGAGCCTTGGCCTTTTTTGAGTGAATCTTTGGATTGTTGAGAGAAATCAGGGAAGAATCCCTCCATATCTAGAGTTGGCTGGATTTGGTTGGATTCATATATGAGGTCAAGGCTCGTTCTTAGGGAAGATCTGCAACTAAAGGAGAAGAATCCTCAACTTATCCCAATAATATCTTAAGTGGTTAGGCCTCTTCATGGTAAAAGGGGAGACATTGTGAAGTATCAAACTTATGATCTCATAAGGGAGATATCATTTAAGCAAAAACATTATGTGTGGATTATTTGAGCAAGGGTCTGGACAAAGAGAGCTTGGTGAAGATTCTACACCTACATCCATGGCTGTAAACATCTCACTTTGTTTTCATTAATATAAATCTATTCTTGGCCTGTTTCCTTTAAATTTTGTGTATGTTTCATGAACTTGTTTCTTTCATAGATCCATTATGAAGCTAATCATGGTAGAGTAGGAAGTATGTCTCATTTTTGTTTCTCATTGTGTTGCAAGACCTTCTCAAGAACTTGGATATCAAGATCATCCTGGACCGAGCAAGGAAAAACGTCGGTAAAAAGATATTTACTCTTCTTCCTTCTTCTTCTTCTTTGGATAGTTTAGATTCATGAAAAGGAAATTTAGTGTCCACAATAACAGTTTTCTGTCTTTGTCATAGGGGTCTAGTGTCTAAGAGAGAATCCACTTGTCCGCAAGGGGATTTATCTGTAATAGAAATTGGCGACTCCATTGGGGAGGGACCTTGATTTATGTTTCCTTTCCTAGTGTTACACATTATTTTCATCATCCCTATGACCATTAATGATGTAAACCTATCTGTAGTCTATAGAGGGGTTAGTGGCATGAGTTCCTAAAGGAAGAAGAGAGAAGAAATTTTCCTGAGAAAATAAGTTGTATTTTCCTTTGTAAAAACCCTATAAAAAAGGAAGTTCGTAGGCTGCATTATAGCTAGGGTGCGAGAATGCCTGATTCTCGTAGGCTGCGTCATATCTAGGTCGTGAGGCACTCATAGTCTGCTCTATAGGCAGGGTGCGAGAATGCTTACACGTGGGAAAAACGAGCGTTTTCTCGAATCTTCTAGAAGGAGAAACTTCCATGCCGAGGTGGCATCCGAATGGTTTGGATATTACTCTCTTTCATGATTTAGTGGGGTCACCCTAACCTCCTCACCTTATCCTCTTCAGCTTATAAAAGGAGAGGAGCTCTCATGGAGAAGGGCTAAGTTGGATTTGGCTTGGAATTATTAGCTTGGTTGGAGTGTCTTTGAGTTTTGCCTTTGTCAAGATAGATTGTGAATATCATCAGATCTATGCTTTTAGAATTCTTGGAGTGGAAGTGTGTGGGGAATGAAGGATAGTTGGAAGGGACCTTACGACATCAAGGCCATGGTTGTAATCTCTCTTTCACATTTAATATGATACAATAATATGATTCTTTCCTATAAAGCTAGTTGTGTTTTATTGTATGATTCCTTGATCACATACATAGGTTTATATTGAGTTTATGCTATTGCTATCACTTTGGTTGGTTGCGTTCTTTTTCAAGTTCATCATTGTATGAGTGTTGGAATGGAACTACGATGGTGATGGCGAGAGGAAGCGACATTTAAACGGTATGTCACCTATCCCTCTTTAGTTAGTAAATTCAATATTTAAAACTTAAGGAAAGTGTCATGTTCTGATGTGTTTTGTTCTATATCTAGGTGGATCTAGGGAGATAAATTAGTGTCCACACCTACCGATTTATCCGATAACAAAATTGGCGACCATACTAGGGAAAAGATTGTTTCCTAGTTAGTCTAGTTTCCCTTGCTTTGATTGTTTGATTTCTGGTTTCTGAGTCTGTGGGAGATCCATCCAGACTCTCTGGATCTGAAAGTTCACTTAGACTCTTTTGTCCTTTTCCAAAATCTCTTTGATTACATACATTCTCGCACTGTACCTCTCTGTGGCCTGCAAGAAACATTGATGTTCACATCCTACTGTTCAGTTTAGTGCGACTTTCTCGCACCCTGCCTGTATCTAGACTGTGAGAATCCCTAATTCTCACACTGTACCCCACTACCAGGCTGCGAACTCATTTGTAAAAGTTTTAGATTATGTCTTCCTGTCTTCTTGATGCCCAATTTTGCTTTGATAAGCTAGATTGAACTTTTGGAGCCTATATTGATCTGTTTACAGTCTGCTTGACATTATTTGAAGTTGCTTTTAGCCATCTTTGCTTTGTTTGGTTTTGAAGGATTAGTCTCTTGCTTTGAGTGTCTTTCAATTACAAAGCATGTGTTTTCTTTAGAATTGTTTAGGGAAAGATCAAATTTCTTCTGAATAGTTCGCTTTAAAAGAAAACTTTTAGTTTGGGTTTCTTTGTTTTAACAAAGTTCATTATCGCTTTTAGTGAAAATTTTGAAACAAAAAGATTTAATTTCTTGCTTTATATTAGATTGGGGGCATCCTTGCATTTGAAGTAGCGAAATTGCATGATTCTTGGCATTTCTTGGCATTGGTGTACAGTTCCTTTTTCTCATTTCTTGAGAAGCTTGATATTGATGAGTTTAATATATTTTGGGACATTGTGTATATGGGAATGATAAATGTTTTCTCCTTCTCGTAGCATAGTTTTCATCAAAATGAAAAGATTGCATCTTCATCTCTTTGCATAAATTTCGAGTCGGTCAAAACACCATATTGTTCATGCCATTTTCCTATTGAGTAGCAATAGCCATAGAATAAAGCACTTATAAAAGATGATTAGACATTTTTTATACTTTCTGGTAGAAAACCTACATTAGATTAGTTATAGGGATTTGGAATAGGTGTGAAAGATAACTTTCCAAAGTTGTAAACAAACATAGAATCTTGAGTTAGGGAGTGGTTAAATCCACTTATTACATTTTGTCCTGGGAAGCCCTTCTAACACAAGGGTCAATCACGAGGTCGCATTGAGATTGGTAGAGTTACTCACCCTGCTTTGTTGGTCTTTTGTAGAGATTACGTGTATTATGGGGGTCGCTTGAGAGGTATACCCACAATGATGAGTGGAAGCCTTTCAAGTTGATTTCGGGCTAGATACCCTTCCTTTGCGTGTGGATTGGATTGTCGATTGTTTCCCCAGGCATAATTGTAGTGATTGGTAACCTTAGTGGCCTATCTATTTAGGGTATTTACACAAGGTGACTGTGGAGGGGCAAGTCTTCATAGTACCTAGAATCGACATTAGCCAAACTCACTTGGGCTCCTTAGAGGGTATACCCACAATTATGTGTGGGAGCTTGCACCAAGGCGTAAGTCTGATAAGTAGGTCATCAATTTAACTTTTCCACCCGCTCTATCCCAACCCCTTCTTACTTTGTCCCTGCAACGTTGGATTTCATCACCAACTAGTGTGCTCATTGTGAGAAGGTTTTATTTGCTTGCTTGCTATCTAGATTTTTAGTGTGTGCTATTTGTTTTCCCTAGAAAAATCTAGGTTGGAGTTTTCTTTTAATGGAGTCAGTTCTTGAAACGACCAATGAAGGAACCCCTTTTCCAGGGGAACCTTTTATTTTTCCTTCTTACCGAAACATTCGTCCTCCTCATATCGCTACTTTGAGCCTTCCAGGTCTCACGATTGGATTATTGGTATGGTTGTTTTCTACTCAAGTAATCCCAAATGCAGTTAGTGCTTCAGTCACAAGCACTTCCCCCCAAGATCATCAACCTCATGTTGATCCTTCACCTTCTTCACCAGTACGGTCTTCTTCGCCTTCTTTGCTTGCAAGGTCTCCTTTCGTTTCATCTTCTTCGTCGAGTGAAATTTCTGAAGCTAGTAACTCGGTGAATAAGAAGAAGAAGAAAAGAAAGATTACGAAGAAGAAAGATAAACAAGGGTCAAAACCTCCAACCACTGTCAAACATGTTGGAAAACAACCAGTTACTGTTACTCGTGTTGAGAGTGTTGATGATGTCAAGATCACCCAAACAACCCTTAAGCCCAAGTACCCTTGCATGCTTTGTAAGAGTAGCCATATTCTTAAGGATTTCCATGGTCTATCCAAGGTTAGAGAAGCATGGTATACATCTCCTTTCCAGTCCATGTCATCATCCTCTGAACAACATGCTGACAACCCCCCATCAACCAGTCATGATACGGTTGGGAAGAATAAAAGTAGAGTCAAGTTCCCATGTATGTTATGAAAAGGGAGTCATCTCACTCACCTTTGTCCTCATATGGATGAAGCCTCAAAATTACTAGAAGACATGACTGTTTTACAACCTCAAATTCCAGTTGCTTACCGTAAGATTTCTCTCAACCCTCCAATAGTTGATGGAATGATCACTCCGGTCCCTTCACCGATCAATCCGGTTGATCATGCCATCAATTTGGTCAGGTCCTTAGTTGAACCAGTTGACAAAGTGGTTGATCCGATACCATCCTCATTCAATCCCACTCTCCCCTCAGAGAGTGAAACTAAAGAGGTCGATCCCACTCTCCCATTAGAGAGTGTCACCCAAGTGGTCGATCCATTTCCATTTGTCAACCCCATTCTCTCCTTGGAGAATGAAACTCAAGTGGTCAATTTGATCTCTCCATCGGTTGATCCTACTCTTCCTCTAAAGAATAAACCCAATACTGCCCACATTTTTCTCGTTGATACAGAATCTCCCATGCCGAGGGGTATTCCTCCTTCTCTTGTAGGACCCCCTCCAAGTAATGAGGCCATCCATTTTGATTGGGGTGTGCTAATTGGAACTCGTCTTCCCTCTTACATTCCTTTCCACATTACAGTACAGGTTTGTGGTTTGGATGTTCCTCAAACGTTGATAGATGAAGGTTTGTCTGTTAGTATTTTGTCCTCTATTGCTTGGAAATCTTTGGGTTATCCTCCACTTGCACCGGTTACACATAATCTGTTATCTTTTAACAGAAGAACCATTCAACCTTTAGGGACCCTTCCTTAGTTTCCTGTAACTTTGGGAGTGAAAACTGTCTTTATTGATGTCATGGTCGTCCAAGACCCCTTAGATGTTTCTTTAATCCTTGGGTGTAATTATGTCTATGCCATGAAAGCTATTGTGTCTACTCTTTTTTGTGTGATATCTTTCCCTCATGATGGATGAGTTGTGACTGTTGATCAACTTTCATTCATTGACCCCGCCTGGATTGGCTCCCTGAATGGTTCTTATATGCAGACGCTATCGCCCCCGCCACAGGTCAATTATGTGGCATTATCACCCATGGATTCAACTTCTGATGAATTAGATCCAGTAGTTGACATGGTGATCTCTTCGATAGGGTTGTTAGAGCCTGATCTCTTTACTCCTGTCGCGACCCTCGACATGGTGTCCTTCCAGAGTGTGTTTCTTCCTTCTAGTGAAGACCTCTTGGAAGCCATGACTAAGTTTTGTCCCTTGACATGGTGTCCTTCTGGAGAATTGTCCTCTTGGAATCCATGATCAAGAAGACAGAGAGGATAGTTTTTGCGTCTCTGAGGCAACCTTGTTAAAAACTGAAACAAAGGTCTTTGAGCATAGTTTTCTGATTTCAAGCTCATTAAAAAAGAAACCACTTACGAGGATAGTTTTTTCGTCTCTGTGGCAACCTCACTAAAAAATGAAATATAGGTTACGAGCATAGTTCTTGTTTCTATGTCAAGCTCGTTAAAAAATGAAATAGTTTTCCCCCTCTCTATTTGAGTCAAGTCCTTCATATAGTATTTGAAGCTTCATTTCATTCTCCTTTGCAATTGGATGAAACAAAGCTTGGGGGGCATTTTCCTCAGCCTCTGGACTTCATGCTGAAGTTGAGCCGCTAGCTTCTTATGCTAGGGGCTAAGTACCAACCATACGAATTCATGGATAATCCGTTGGGAAGTTCAAGCATAGTTTTCTATGGTTCAAGCATGTGTAATAATGAAACCACTTACATCAAGCATAGTTTCCTCTGGTTCGAGCTTGCATAAAAATGAATCCATCTCCAAGCATAGTTTTGTTTTGTTTTAAAGCTTGCGTAAAAATGAAAACAATCCTAAGCTTAGTCTTTGTTCTTTCTCATGCTCATAAATACATGAGAATAAGTTACCAAGCTTAGTCTTTGTTCTTTCCCGTGCTCGTAAATCAATGAGAATGTAATCGAGTATACTTTTATCACTTTTTCGGACTCATAAAGGTTATACAAAAAAGGAACCCCCTGGAGTTCCCTTTAAGCTCTTTTCAGACTCTCTAAACATGAAAAGATTGTTGAGCGATCTTGTTCTTTTCATGCTCGTAAAAGTATTTGAAGAAAACATTCGATGAGCGATAGTTTATCAATTTTGTGGTCTCGTCAAACTAATTTATGAAAAAGGAACTGGGAGATTTCTCTTTAAGTTTTTTTCAGACTCTCAAAACATGAAAAATGCCCGATTTTTCTATCTTTGGACTCGTTAAACAAACATAGAAAGGCCCATATGGGACCAAACCACTCCTTCTTAGGGTTCGTTAAACATACTCTGAGAGACTCGTCTGAAGGATGAGCTTAAATTGACAAGCGCATGTTATCCTCCTCAAGATTGCATAAAAATAAAGAGGTACTCATCATAAATGGTGGGGGAGAATTTGGGAAAGAAATATGTCTAAACCTGTATTCCATGGAAGAGTTTCTTTTGAACATGACACCTTTTCAATCTCTTTGTGTCTAGATTGGAAAAACTGCTCATCTCTTGGTCATACTCCTTTATAAGATTACAAATTAGTCTGTGATCCCTGTTGTTGAGTCAGTATTTTCCAAGACAATTGTCATGTCGTCAATATGTTCAAAGAGAATTTCAACCCGGAAAGCCTTCTATTGCGTCGGCCATGTCTACAGTCTTTAAGCCTTCTATTGCGTCGACCATCCCTGAGTCAGTCCGGAATCACTTGTTACTCTAGTCTACATCAAATCTTGTTACTTGTTTCCTGTCATTGATGGGGGATACATTAAGGCCCTCCTATGATGAGTATTTTCCTATCGAATTCAACTCATTATCCATGCATTAGACTTAGAAACTAATTGATACCTTGGAACTTGCATGCCTCAATGGCAGGTTTCCTCGCTTTCGACAGTGGGTTTTCATTATCGACCCCTGATCGAGAGATTCTGTCGAGTGTTCGACCTCAGCTCATTGATTCACATTCATTGGATTGTACCAGAGTACCTTGGGAGTCATTAACATTAATGGTGATTTCCCTCACACTTGTTAACGGTATACACTAATGACTGGTAATCAAGTGGTTTCTACCATGTTCGACTTCAACACATGTATTCACATGGTTAGATTTGTACTTAGAGTGGTGGAGATGAAGACCCTGAACCTTTTCTCACAAATTTAGGTTGTGTGTATATTCAGTTTGTACTATTGCATAGATCCACATTGTATGTCTCGTGGCTATGTTCAAATTTGAGTCTTTAACACATAGATCCACAGTGTATTTTTGGTGGCTATGTTCAGATTTGATTCATAATGGCATGGATCCATAGTGTATTTTTGGTGGCCATGACTTGTCTTACTTGACATGGATCTTTGCATGTCAACATTTATGCTTTGATTCATTTGTATTCTGAGTATGGGAATGCCTACCTCAGTGATGATATATTATTGTGCTATATTTCCTTGTTTGTTGGTAGGTTTCTGACTGACCGTTCCTTGTTCCCTACACACACTTGACAAAGTATTTCAGCTATCACTCTGTTATAACTTCATACTTTGGGTGGCTCTCTGTTACACATTATTTTCGTCATCCCTATGCCCATTAATTATGTAAACCTATCTATAGTATTAAGAGGGGTTAGTGGCATGAGTTCCTGAAGGAAGAAGAGAGAAGAATGTTTCCTAAGAAAAGAAGTTGTATTTTCCTTTGTAAAAAACCTATAAAAAAGGAAGTTCACAGGCTGCATTATAGCTAGGGTGTGAGAATGCCTGATTCTCTCAGGCTGCATTATAGCTAGGGTGTGAGAATGCCTGATTCTCACAGGCTGCATCATAGCTAGGTCACGAGGAGTTCGTAGTATGCTCTATAGGCAAGGTGCGAGAATGCTTACACGTGGGAAAAATGAGCGTTTTCTCAAATCTTCTAGAAGGAGAAACTTCCATGGTGAGGTGGCATCCGAATGGTTTGG
>JASDQU010508813.1:0-12156 GCA_032191745.1 Picea mariana | reverse complement strand
AAATCCGTTAGTTAAGTTTTCACTCTATCACTCCAGTATGCATAATTTCTTCCATCAAATTTTTGAATCCCATTTGAAATGTGCTCATGGTCATCCATCTCTACTCAGGATTTTCCTCCCAGTGGTTAAATTGTTCTAAAGGCAACCTACTCTAAAACCAATTGTTGATACTGAGAGGGGGGTGAATCAGTATCAAGTACAATTTAAAACCTTTTTCAAATCATACTTATACAATTCAACTATATCCAATGAGAAATGAACAATAGTATAAGAGTTACACAATGCACAATATATGAGAAATAATGAATAGTTATTGTTTAAGGGAAGTAATGACTTCCAAAGGTAGCTACAACTTCCAAATGTAAAAGGAGGGATAAAACTCCAAGAGGAATATACAATACTCCAATATCAATAGATTATTTAACTCTTCATCTTTTCCCCTTCCTTCCACCCAAAAACAAGCTATAGAGAGAATGGTAGACTTTGTTCAATTATGGTTTATTCAGGAGCCAAACTTGTATAGAATGCCCCACGCTCAATATTTAACATCAGATTCTGAAACTAACACACAAGAAAATAAAGCCCGTACTCTTTCCAATGCAATTTTTCCCACTTCATTTGGGTTCTCTATGAAGAATTTATGACTATTTTACTCGGAACACCTGTTTATTGACTAGCTTCAAGACTAGTCAAAAACCTTATCTTCCACAGAGTGTATCTCCATAATTATAGAGAATAAAGAGATGAAATTTTTACCACAGGTACCTTGATATGTATTTTGAATACCATAGCAATTTCACCATATGAATCATTCTAGAATTTTTTTTATAGAGAAAATGGTAAGATGACCTAAAGATAACATACCTTAGAACACACCACCAAAAGACTTCATCCTCCCTTGAAATCCAACCTTCTTTACTTCTGATTTCCTCTGAAATTCGAATTTTATATCAAATGAATGTATAATGAAATTTATTTATACCATTTATGTCACTTCATTTTAACATTAGGGCCGACCTGACACTTTCTTATTTTGTAATTCTTTTCTTTAATTATCTTTGAGGCCTACATGTACTTCCTTCTTCAATTCACTTTGTCATCTTCAAAAATTCATTTATCCTCAACCATGAGGATCCACGTGACATGCCACATACCATCAGAAACAAAATGATGTATACTCTCCATCCATGGGTCTTGTATCTACATGTGCATTTTCCTTCATGTCCAAATACCTTCATCAATCTTGCGGTCCAAAACCCATAACTAGGGTTGACATCAATGACAAAAACCAATCTTTCAATAGTGGCTGCCTTGCGAAGTCCCTGAGCACAGGCTGCATTAATGAATTTCGGTCTCCTCAAGTTCTTCAAAATGAAAAAAATAAGAAAGAGATTCTTCTTCTCGAGCATATGATCGGGCTATGGAATGTCGTGGAACAAGGGTTCCAAATTGGAACACATCTTCTCACCATCAAGTTGGAAGATGTATACTTCCTGAATAGCCTCTCGAAAAGAAGGGCTCCCGTAGTTTTATCTGGATAGAGGGAACTTCCTACGCCTATGGATGAGTACCTAGCAAACCATTGTGTCCCAGGAGTGAGACTAGTGGGAGGTAGAATCGCAATCAAAGATATCAGGGACCTACCTCTTCATTCCATTCTTTTTGCCATTACGAGTATAGCGGGAAGTACCAGCGCGCACCTAGTTTCAAGATCACAGGTGGCCTATGGTTTACAGTGTCTAGGGCCAACACTGTTTAACTGGATTGCAGGTTTACTTCAAAATGTGAAGGAGCAGATTACGAGATGCAGAGAAGGGTAGTATAAGCAATTCAGGTATGGTTCATTCTTGGTTTTGTTCTTTTTAGAACTCATTCCTTAGATGCAACCTCAAATTGAATTAGCAATACGGCCAGTGGGAGAACCACGTATGGGGTGATGGACTAGTCTATCTCCGAGACTAGGCTCATATTCAGAGTTCAAATTCACCGGTGATTTCTTCGCTTGGCTGGGACGCTAATTGATCATGATAGAATAATTTCCATATGCCAAAGTATATTTCCGGGGAAGCATGGACCTGGTCCTTCCAGATGGGGTGGACTAGGATGCGTCAGGTAAGAAACCAAAAAAGATCTTGTCAAGTGTTTTTTTTTTTTTTAAACATTATATTATTTTTTGGGGGGGTACATAGGAGAGTTTCTGATGGATGTATCATTTCATCATGCAGAAAAGGGAGCAACACGTCCAACAGAGATACCGGCATTGGGGCGTCGTGGGGATGCTCAAGTAGTAGTAGTGGTAGGGGGTCTCCAAGAAGTGGATACAAACCTCCATCGTCTTACGACGGGTATCACTCCTCTTGAGAGGGAGAACATACCCTTGCACTTGCAGAGACACATAGTGGGAGTTCCTGAGAGTATTAACTCTTTACTAAGACAAGTAGCCTGTGCGGTGATGTGCTACTTGGAGCACAATGTGATGCAAGAGGACTAGGACCTCACTGATGATTTTTTTTGTATAGTATTTATGACGATGTTATGGGCATGAGGACCCAACATTTTTCCCTTCTATGTATTTTTTTTATGTAATCAAAAAAATTTCAGTCATGTCATATATATACACATTTCTGAGTTTTTACAGTGCCAAATGATTTGCAAATAATGATGTCTTTTATGTGATGCGTTTTAATTTACATGATGATATGTGATGTGATTTATTTCCTTTATGAAGATTTATCCATGTGCGAGATACCTATCCATGATGTAATTAGCTAATGAATCTAAAATGGTATTGAGTTCTCTTGGTATGTGTCTGTATTCGATAAAATCAAACATTCGTTCAAGACGACCAACTCCTAAGTGGACACGTAGTAGGATAGGATTGTGAATAACGTAGATTCGATTAAGTTGACAAACCACGAGTTGGGAGTCTAGGTTGACGATCATGCTAGAAATGCCTAGGGAGGAGGCTTCGGTTAAAATTCCGATGACAGAATAATATTCTTCCATGTTGTTAGTTGTCGATCCTAAGCAAATACCTCCATAACTCACCAACTTGTCAGAGTGGTAAATGACCCAAGATGCAGAAGCAATGTTCTGGGTGTGTCGACTAGCGCCATCCACAAACCCGACAAAGATAGGAAAGGAAGATGTCATCTGCGCATGAAACACAAGACACAGTATAAGTGGCTAAGGAAAAAACTCAAGCATGCAAAACAAAAAGACACACCAAACTAAAAAAATAATGGTGTACAAATCACATATGCTAGATGTTCTATGCATAGTACTTCTTAAGGTAAATCCCGTTCTGAGGCTCACACAAGGAGATTCTGTCGTAGTCAACTAGCTCATAGGCACCTCTATGTAGAACATGTTTCATGATGTAAGGACCATACCATAGAGGTTCTAACTTCCCTATCCCTAACTTATCATGAGCCTGGTCATAAACAAGGACTAGGTCTCCTTCTGCAAAAGCATGAGGATGGATGGATTTTTTGTATTGATTCTTGATTCGCTTTTGATACATATTGTTAACGAGAGAGGCATCATGACGTGTTTCATCCAACATAGTCAAGTGTAAGAAATGTTCTTCTTCAGCAGAAGTGTGGGGAAGGAGTTCTACTTTGAGTTTCAGTGAGGGAATTTCGCACTCGATTAGTAAAACAACTTCTATGCCATATACTAGCTAGAAGGGAGTGAATCCAGTAGCAGTTTTTACTGAGGTCCGATAATCCCAGAGAGCGGAGAAAAGTTGTGAGTGACAAGATGTCTTGTTTTCCCCTACCATCCATTGGATCATGGTTTTAAGGACCTTGTTGATAGCTTCAACTTGTTCATTATCTTGAGGATAGTACGGGGATGAGTTCTCATGGAGAAAAACCAACTTGGCATGCAACTCACTCATCATCTGGTTCTAAAAGTGTGAACCATGATCAATGACAATGGCATGTGGAAAACCAAAACGAGTGATGATGTGGTTAAAAAAGAAAAGAGTTGCAGTACGGCCATCATTCAGAATGGTAGGCATAGCCTTAGCCCATTTTGTAAAGTAATCGACGGTAATGATTATATAACTATGCCCCTCGAATGAGTTAGGCTTACACTGCATGAAATCAATGCGCCATTTGGCAAAGGGGGCAATGGAAATAACGGGATGCAGCGGAGCAGGGTGGGTGCATGCCTTGTTTTGAAAAACTTGGCAGGGTGGGCACTTTTTGATAGCCTCAATACAATCTTTGAAGATGGAGGGCCAAAAGTAACCAGCACGTACAATTTTCTGGGTTGTAGCCATCCCAGAAAGGTGACCACCACAGGCTCCAAGGTGACATTCATTGAGGATGCATTCAACCTCTTCACGATTCAAACATCATCGTAGGATAGTATCAATACCACGGAAATACAAAGTGTCACCGATGGTAAGGTAGCAACGAGAATGATGGCGGATGTGATGACGCTCTTCATGAGAGATATCGGGCTAAAAACGTTGGGTCTGGAGATAAAGAAGGATATCTCCATACCAAGGGTCAGATGTGCGGATGAGGAACAAAGTCTCATTGGGGAGAGAATCTCTGAGATCAGTATCTTCATCAGCATGGGGAAAGTCACAGATAAGCTCTGCAAACACCAAAGATTTTTTAGCTTTGGACTTAACAAACTCAAGATCGAACTCTTGAAGGATGACGATCCATTTAGAATATTTTCCCCCAAGAACTTGACGTGTCAGAATGTGATACATGGGGTTTGAGTCCACGATAACTGTGGTGGTGTGTAGCAAAATGTAGTGATGGAATCTCTGGACGATGATGACGACTGCTAGAGCCAACTTTTCAACATGTGAATATCGGATCTCGAGACCAGATAGACTTTTGCTCAAATACTATATCATGTGTTCCTCACCGAGAGGGTCCTCTTGAACTAACACCATATCAATAGTGGAAGTAGAGGATGCTAAGTACAGGATATAATCCTGCGTATAGTTTGGAGGATGCAACAGAGGTGCATTGGTCAATGCATGCTTAAGAGCAGCAAAAGATCATTGAGCAGTGTCATCCCAAATGAAAGGGGTGTCTTTCTATAACAATCACATAAATCCTTTGTTAATCTCAACGTAGTTACAAATGAAATGGTGAAGAAAGTTTTCTTTCCCCTGCAAACTTTGGATTTGTGTCAGATTATTAGGTGGAGATAAAGCTAGGATAGCTCTAATCTTTAAGGGATCCACCTGAATCTTGTCCTTGGAGATAGAAAGGCCAAGGAGTCAGCATGATTCAATAGAAAAAACACATTTATGTGGGTTCAAACGAATACGGTAGAGCCAACATCGAATAAAAATCGCACGTAGATGACCAAAATGGTCTGATCGACTGGATGAGTGGGCAAGTAAGTCATCGAGGTAAGGTTCCACAATATGTTTGATATTGTGGAAAGCATATGACATGGCTCACTAGAATGTAGCACCAACATTTTTAACGCCAAATGGTAGTTTTCGATAGGTGAAATTTCCCCACAGGCATATGAAGGCTATCTTATGTTGATCAGCAAGTAAAATGTCAATCTGGTCGTACCCTGAGAAACCATCCATAAAAGAGAAAATTACTCTACCAGTGCAATTATCAATAATCTAGTGGATGAAGGGCATTGGGTAGTTGTCTTTCAGACAAGCCTTATTTATATCCCTATAATCAACATAGACACGAATGGTCCCTTGCTTCTTAGTGACCGGAACAATGTTCGAAACCCATTCCATCAAGGGGACAAGATAAATGAAGCCAAATTTCAATAAATTTTCAACTTCTTCCTTAATGGTCGTGGTCTTTTTGGGATGGACTGGGCAGAGTTTTTGTCAAACAGGTTTGACACCTGGGTAGGTTTTAATCTCATGCACAACGATCAATAGATCGATCCCTGGCATCTTTTCGTAGCTCCAAGTGAAGACATCACACAATTCTTTAAATAAAGCAGTGTAAGAGACCACTTCCTCGGGTGAACAATTAGCACCGAGGTTGATTTTTTCCATGACACCTTTCTTTATCGAAATGCCGATAACGATCGTAAATGAAATGTTTCCCAAATTCCCCTTAAAAAGAGTATCTTGTGGGAGGATGGGAGATTGTGGAAAATCGACAACATCAGGAGGGAAGACAGAGTGTATGTCTTCTTGAATTTCTTCGAGAGGTGGAAGAAAAGAGGATTGATGATGGTTATCATCCCAAGATATGTACTCTATGCTAAGAATTTCCATTATAGATTCATCAGAAGGAAAAATTTTGGAAATGTAGTTGAACGCAGAAGTCAAGGAATTTAACCACGATGGCATCAAGTAATTGTCGGGTGTCAAGAGATGTTGGTTATCCGAGGAGGGAAAGGCATATTGGATAGCAGCATATGAGGTTTCATTTGGACTACGTGGCATGGTTTCACCTAGTGCATTGAATTCCAACAGACTAGGTACAATCCAAGGGTTAGATGATTCCAAGGATTGGTAAGCCGTAGTCGAAATCATATTGATTATGGAAACATTATGTGTGGTGGGTGGAAATGGTGTAGGGAAGGTACCCATATGGATAGAGTCTTTCAACAAGCCAACACCAATGCTTTCATACATGATCTTGTGATCTCCCAATAATAGAATATTGTTGGTAGAGAGAGCGCGAGCGTCGGGTGTACAGAAATCTAACTGATCAACAATGACAATTTTTCCCTCATGAGGAAATTGTACGCATTGAAATAACGACAAAGCAACGAAAATTCATAGCATAAAACCAAATTTTTCCAAGTAACAGGTTGTAATCCAGAGGAGCATCGACCACCTCGACATCAACAGTAGTAGTTTTTCCACCTAACTGAATGGCTAAAGACTGTAATAGTCTGTGAGGATGAAAACCTCGCCCATCGAATGCACGCAACATCATTGGGGATTTGTTAAGTGTGGGTGATTTCAATATTTTCTAGTAGGCTAAAGACATGACACAAGTAGAGGCTCCCTCATCCAAAATAGTTCGGTGAATTTTTTGATTGTGAACAACAACATCAACCTGGAAAGCAAGTTGGTGAGAGATTCGAGAAGCAAAATTATCTATTTTAAACATGATATTGTTGGATGACTCATGATCAAAAGCACTAATAGCGGCCAAGAGTGTTCTACGTTGACTGGGGAAGTGTTGTATAAATTCTAACGCAAACATAGCACATAGTTCTTGAGCCAAATATTCAACAATGTTGTAGTTCTGGGCAGCACGCGAACTAGGATTAAAGGTAGATTTACAGATAGTGCTCTTAGGAGGGAATAATATGGAGTTGAACATGGGTTTCTCACTGTGAAGCAATCCAGATGAAGGACTGACAGATGGAGGGCTGATGGAGGATGGTGATGGATCCGGTAAAGAACTATTAGTGACCTTTCCTTTGTCAGGTTTAACTGGTCTGTCGTAGGTCATAGAGAGGGTGGTTAAATCAATCTCGTTAAATAGATATATATGGGCACTTGTCGAGGATTCATCATGAGAAGGGTGGCTAGAACTGGTCCCTAGAGAGGGGGTTTCAGAAACCATAGATTGTTGTTGAGGAAAAGGCTGAGTAAGAACGGTGGTTTGGGAATTCCCCTTGAAACGTTTGGCCACTTCATCACGATGTGGATAGTCTCGAGTGTAGTTATTGTCACCACAAATAAGACACGGGAAATTTGGTTTCCATTGTGGTTTCTTTTCGTTAGTATGTAGTGGGTTTTGAGCTTTAGGTTTTTCATTGTAATTATTCTTTTTGTTTTTGTTCTTTGTCTTTTTCTTAGCTCCAGATCATTGTGAAGGGGAAGATTGAATTGCATTCACCTCAGAAATTTGGGTATGAGAGGAGATAGAGGAGGGTGTAGATTGAGGTGTAGATCCAGTCGACTGGGATGCAGATTGAGTTTTGACGGAACCAATAACGCCATCTTCATGCGATGAGGATGAGGGTTTGGATGGATTGTTAGTGGAATGGGTAGAATTTGGAATCAACTCATATAAAGTACCAAAATGTGAATAAACCAAATATAAGTATTGAGCCCGAGCAATGGCCTCTTCCTCGGTGACTACACCACCCATGGAGACATCACGAGCAATCGGGGGTAACAGTGATTTAGTAAACCATTCGGCCAATAATTGGTTAGGAATGACTACTTTGATCAACCTTCATCGTCGTCTCCACTCATGAATATGATCAGAGATATGCACGGAGTTTGTCTGACGAAGGGAGTTCAAGAGTTCGGTACCCGTCTTGGATCGAATGGGTAGTTGAAAGTTTGTGATAAAGGACATGGCAAGGGAGTTGAAGTCTTGGAAATAACCACGTGGAAGTTCAATATATCACTTGGCTACGGAGCCCATAAATGTTCGCTAGAAAAGACGCAAACATATAGAATCGTCCATTAAGGATTTTGATGAACACCACAAATGGAAAGTCATCACATGGTTATTTGGGTCTTCTCCAGGTTTACCATCAAATTTTGGAATATCAGAAGGTAATTTAGTAGGGATGACTGGCCAAAAAGGTTAATGCAATATAGGATCATTGGTTAACCAAGAAAAGTCTGGAAGATCCAAAGTCGCGAGAAATGGTAGTTGTCGGTTAACATGAGGATGATACTGGTGTGGCATGGGAACACCAGTAGGACCATAAACTAGGTTAGGTGGATAATTATATCCAGTAGGTCCTCCTACATTCGGTTGTGGTTGACCAGAATAAACAATATTTAAGGATGGTTGAGAAACATGTGGATATGGAGGTTAACTTGATGGGTTATGAGGATTACAATTAGATTGTTGGGTTTTCCCATAAGGTGGATAGGCATTTTTTCCATAAGGAGGATAAGGTTTTTGTTGTCCTTTAGGATGTTTCCCCCCAGAGAATAGTGGATTTCCCGAAAAAGGAATGTGCCAAGGATTTGGTGTCACATTTTGCCCATATGACAGGTTAGGGATTCTAGTCTGAGATTTCCCCCCAAGCTGAGATTGTGTCCCCATTTGAGTTTGACTCCCAAATGGAGGTTTCCCCCCAACATGAGGGTGAGTTCCCAGAGGGATCTAGAAACCAGAAAATGAATGATCAGAGGCTCCATCCGGATTAGAGCCACCAAGACCGGTTCCTCCAAACAAAGGTGTAGGGATAGAACCTCCAGGTGTAACCTGGGTAGTGTTGGTAATGGAAGGATTCAAATCTCTGTACCCAAGTGGGACTGACAGATTTGGTCTAATTGGTGTTCCAATCGGAGCTTGGGATGGTGTCACATTTTCGGTGAGGATTGTGGCAACATGCAGGACCATGGTATAATGGGCCATCTGGATACTAGGGTTCGAGTGAGAACCAATCAAAAATTGGTACACAGCGGTGATGGCATTACTAGTCGTACCAATAAAGTGATTTAAAGGTATCGTATAATGAACAGACGTCTCAATCACTTGTTATTCCATGGGTTTATAGGGATTCACTCCTAGGTTACCGTAGAGATCACAGATTGTCAAAGGGACAAAACCAAATCCATAGGTTCCAATAGTATGAGTCAGGATCCTAAATGATTCACTTTGGAAAAAGGGATCCTCTACTCTAGATCTTGCGTGATGTCCAGTGGATACCTCAGTTTCATCAATAACAACAACCTCTCCAGATGATTTCACCTGCAGCAGATGTGGTTCTCACCTAATACTCAAAGCTGGGTTGATTTGAAAAGCTTCCAAAGAATCGAAAATAATTCAGAACTATTCTAGAGAGTGTGTGCTTCCAACCTCAGAGCCTAGTTCGTTATGAGCCTCAGGAGGGCCTTCTGAAGAGTTGGGAAGCAAAGGTAAATAACCCTTGGGATCTTCTGGGGGTAACCCTTACATCCTATGTGAACGACAAAGGCCAATATTGCTTGAGCTAAGTAACGAATGAAAAAATAAATCTATGGTTGGCTAACAAAAAGAAATAGCATACACTAAAAATTTAGGAATCAAACCAAGAAAACAAAACCTTCTCTTGATGACCGTACTAGTTGGTGATGAAATCCAACGTCGTGTGATCAAGTCAAGAAGGGGCTAGGATATGGTGGAACAATTACAATGGTGACCTGCTTAATGGACTTATGCCTTGGTGCAAGCTTCCACACAGTAATTGTGGATTTACCCTCCAATGAGCCCAAGTGAGTTTGACCAACGTATGTTCTAGGTACAGTGAGACTTCCCTTGACCGTCACCTTGTGTAAGTACCTAAAGATTATGTCTACTAAGGACACCAACTCACAATTATCCCCTGGGTGGGTACAATCAATAGTCCAGTCCGAACGTATGAGCAGGATAACAAATCTGAAATCCTTCGAGAGAACTGAGGACAAGTGGACATGTAGAAATCCATAGGACCCCGAACGCATTCAGAGTTCATGAAGCATCGATACCAAATGAAACCAACTGAACCTCAAGAAGAACCCTCAATATACAATCTGAACACTACAAATGGTTGAACCGTGGAGGGATAATCTCTGTAACTCTCCCGAATGCGATCTCATGTGTAAGCCCTGTGTGAGAGAGGGACCCCAGAAAGCCTATATGACAATTGGATTTTCTCTCACTATCGCAAGATGCTAATGTTTGGTTTGAATGCTTTGGAGAGTTGTACTCATAGCCTAATCCAAAGTGCTAATCCTAGTATAATGTTGGTGGAATATTCTAAAAAAAAATGTTCTAGATAAATTTTAATTAGCATTAATTTTGCAGTTGTTCTTTACTTAAGGGTGTATGTAAACGAAACTGATGGTATTTATGACTCAATTCCCAAAACATGCGTAAGAAATGATAATAAATATTTTCTTTCAATGAATGCCAATTTAAGGGAAAGAGAAGAATGTTCTTTTCACTGTCAAACACTAATATGCAGAATCCTCAATCAATTGTTTCTCAATCAAATCCGGTATAATGCTAAAAATTTCATAGAATGTTGTTCTAATATCCAAAAACAATCATAAAAAATGTATCATTTTGCTTTATGTGTGAATGATAATCAATTTGATGTAAAGCTCCCTATATCATTCAGACTTTAAGATCAATGAGATTCAGACAATCAGAAGCAAGTTTCACACAAACAAAAACACACTCGCGTCGTGATTTAAACAAGAAAAACAAAGATAAGAAAGCTTGCAAAAATAAAACCAAAAAATCAAAAAGAAGAAAAAAGGATTGGACAAGATGACCTCAAAGATCAAATGGAATGGTGCATAGAGCTTTGAATTTCCTCAAAAAAGCTTCCACTCAGTCAGATAAGTGAGAGGAAACTAATAAGTTGACTCTAAATCATCAACGACAAAGAGTGACTTCAAAGTAAGGAAAAACATCAAAATTCCAAACAAAAGGTGGTCAATTCTCAGAAAACAGAGTGTTGAAGGCCAAGACCAAGATGTACTGAGGTTGTGAGACTTCTGAGCAAGTGCCAAAATCAAGAAATGAACTCAGAGAATGAAACCCTAGAAGATTTTTCACAGAAAAGGGGCAGTGCTCTGGTGTAAAGGGCACCAGGGTGTTCCAACACTCTATGTAAGCTCAGCAGGGAGCGTCGGTGCTCTGGTAGAAGAGGTAAGGGAGCATTGGCCACTAAACATTTAGAAAAATGCCCAGAAAATCAAAAAATTCAAGCAAAATCAGAAAATCAAAGTGTATGAGATGAGGTAAAGAACCAATCAACACAGTTCTAAGAATCAAAGACACAGTATGGATAAGGTCAAAAAATGAGCAAAGGCCAAAATAAGACCTAGGTGTTATTGGATAAATCGGTAGGTGTGGACACTAACTGATTTCCCTAGATCCACCTAGATCTAGAACAAAACACACCAGAACATGACGCTTTCCTTAAGTTTTAAATATTGAATTTACTAACTAAAGAGGGATAGGTGACATACCATTTAAATGTCGCTTCCTCTCGCCATGACCATCCTAGTTCCATTCCAACACTCATACAATGATGAACCTGAAAAAGAATGCAACCAACCAAAGTGATAGCAATAGCATAAACTCAATATAAACCTATGTATGTGATCAAGGAATCATACAATAAAACACAACAAGCTTTATAGGAAAGAATCATATTATTGTATCATATTCAATGCGAAAGAGAGATTACAACCATGGCCTTGATGTCGTAAGGTCCCTTCCAACTATC
>JASDQU010508812.1:19010-29516 GCA_032191745.1 Picea mariana | reverse complement strand
AGTGAAATATGTCACTTAAGTCATAAAGTGACAATTAATTCACAATGTGGGTGAATTAATAGACATAAAGCAACTAAGGAAAGTGGGTTTCCTTAGTGAGATTTTAGGATGAGATCTCACCCATTGATTAGACTTGGCTAGATCTAATCTAGGCCATTGATCTTTTAGGGTTGGCGTGAGGAGGCTAAAGAGAGGGTAAAGGCATTTTGGAGACTCAATTCTTCACTTGTGATTTTTGGAGAAGAGGAGAGTGGCGCATTTCTTGAGGAGAAGGAGGGCACACTTCATGAGGTTTTGAGTAAAACCCTTGAGAGCTTGAGGAGAGGCTCTTGGTTGCTTGGAGCTTGCATGGAGAGTATTTCCATGGAGTCTTAGCCTTCACTTCTGAGAGGGAGCATGCATATGGAGGAGGGGCGCATCTTGAGGAGGAGGGTGCATTTATTATCCATCATTTGCTCATCAGGAGAGGAGTACTTGTCAGATCAGGATTAGGTCTGATGCATAGGGAGAGGAGAGCTTGGGCGCTTGTTTCTGTGGAGAGAGACATTCGGTTTATGGCTCAGTTTATTTCTGGTGATCATTTCTGCGAGGAGGAGGGCGCACATGTTGAGAGGACTGACAGCTACCTGGTAGCAGATCTGCTTGGAGGATTCAAGCTCTGACAGTTTAAGTGGAGAGGCAGCACATGAGAGGACATTTCTGTGGAGGGATTTCTTCATTGGATTACTGATGAGCTAGGGCGCTTCAGTTCAGTACAGAGGGCAACAAAGGGAGAGGGCGCACCACAATTTGGGCACTTCTTTCTCTGGTTCTTGTGGCAAGGCTCATGAGGAGGTTGCTATGTATATAGGTTCCATTGTATTTCATTACTTGTTGTATCTCTTGCTTTAATCATCATTATATAGACAGATATCCCAAACTGGTTTTCCTCGGGGGGGTTTTATCTAGGGTCATGTTGACCAAAAATACCTGTGTACAAAAAATGCATGTGTTAGTCTTTTAGATCTGTTCATTTTCAGCTGTAAAGATCTTTAGGTGTGTTGTACTTATTTTAGTATGCATGTGCTAACTTTTGGTTACTAAAAGTACATGCTAGAGCACCTAAAATTGGAAGTGCAATCGTAACAAATCAACAAGAAGTTCTTGGACTGTTGGCTGTTCTAAAACAACAACAAACACTTTACATAACAATTGAAACTTAGAGCCTAACTGTTGTCAAAGACAGACCCAATAGGCATGCTTGATAGGACCTGAAAAATCTTCACTTTAAACTTTAGGATTAACATTTAGAAATTGGCCCGTGTCTTGTTACCCAAATTAGACTTAATAGAAATTTTAAAAGTGCAAAATACAAAACATTGCAAATCGGCATAAATTTTATTCAAAGGCGTACAATTTCTCCCAATAAAGAGCTGTTGATCTGGTGAAATGACTAGAAAACATTTGCATCCATGCATAAATCTGTTTCTCTTCCACTCCAAATTTGCTTAGCAAAGATGCCCTGTAAAAAAATTGATCCAATGGTTTTTCGTCTTGCACACATAAGATACAACACAACAGTGCATACCATCCTTTTTTATTGGTTATTATAAGCAGCTGTATGTGAAGCAATGACCACATGAAAAACATTGTATGAAGAGCCATTGGAAACCACAGTTGTTTCCAGAAATTATTATTGGGAATTGCTATAAGCCACCACTAGCTCAACTTGTAGAAATTTTGCTCCCTAAGCCACCTCGCATTCACCAGAACTAGATCGATCTTTTGTCTTGTTGTGTCTGAATAACTGGTAATGTGGTTATGCAAAGGCCCAACTATAGACCGTAGTTTTTGGAAAGCTTGTTTCATCCTCCCACCATTTTCATTTTCTGTGGTTGGTAGCTAAGTGTAATGTGCAATTGAAGTATGTGCTCGAGTAAATGGCTCCTCTACGTCCTTCAAATTTTCCACGTGCTAAGATTTTCCCACAGCAAGGATTGTTCCATTGTTCCAAAAGTTGTTGTTCTACTCCAAATTTACTTGGCAAAGATGCCCTGTGAAAACAAGTGATCCTATGTTTTATGATCTTGCACACATATGATACGACACAACAATTCATGCCATCCTTTTGTTCTAGTTTATTGTAATCATCTGTATCTGAAGAAATGTCCAGATAAAGAACCTTGTATGTCAAGTTTAGTTTAAAACCACGACTGTTTCCAAAATATATTATTAGCTTGCTATAAGCCTCCACTAGCTGAGCTTGTAGAAATCTTGCTTCCTAAGCTATCTTGGATTCACTGTTACTAGATCCATCTTCTGTAAATTATGCCTGAATAAATGATAATGTGGATATATGGAGGCCCTGCCAGGGATCGTGGTTTTTGGAAAGTTTGTTTCATCGTCCCACGTTATTTATTTTCTATGGTTGGTAGCTAAGTGTAATGTGCTGATCCAGGTGGATATTGGTGGCCACCCACCTATTCCCACTGACTCCTCTTGACAATTTTTAGTTCAACACATACTTCTATACTTCTTTGTAATGGTGGGTTCTACACTTCCGGGGTTGTCTGAAGCCCTACACATATTCCAGGTGGAGACCAGTGGCCTCCCACCTAATCCAACTGGTTTATTTTGGATGTTTTCATGTCAACACATCTTTCTGTATTTCCAGGGATGTTTTGGGGCTCTAAACAATGTTTTTTTGGCTTGCAACAGTCAAACTGTAGACAAAGTTAGAGTTTGACAACGTAATGTGTAGTTCTCGAAAAGACCTTTCTAACGAGCTATCACGCACCTAAAACGAAGGTCATATGCAAAAGTTATGACCCCAGGAAGTTGAGGTACCAACTTACCCATCGGGGCCCACATGACTTTTGGCGTTTCACCTCCTAGGGTTAGGTTTTTGGATGTCTAGGGTTTTAGCATTCATGAGTAATGTTAAGAAGGCCTCTGGAGCCTTGTAATCATTCTGCTCAGACAGATGCGCATAGCAGCCACATCTCTTCTCAGAGATATTTACCACCATTCGAGCAAGTTGTTTCAGTTCTACAGTTTTACAGTTTCAGCCTATTTAATTTATTCAATATAAGATATTGTTCACTGGATATCTGTGTTGTTCTCCATATCTCTGTGTTTATTGTATTCAGTCTGTTAATCGGTTCGTTCCGCTCCTAAATCCAAATCAGTGGTATCAGAGCGGTCTGCTCTTCATTTATTTTTCTTTGTGCATGTCCTCGACAAAATATGGGTACAAGAAGTTGGGACTCGAACCAATCGAGCCTTTGCAAGATCGGTCACATCGAGCCCAACAACAACCCATGGGGGACGAAAAGAAAGATGATGGAGCAGGAGATCCTTTTAAAATGTTGCTCGAGAAAGCCCTTGCGTGACAAAGGAATGAAATGATGGACAACTTTGCACAGATCCTTGGCGACTGCCCACATGAGAAGCATCTTCATCAAGCGACCATGCAACCCCCTTCAAGGTACAGGTAAATTTTGATATTCCATTATTTGAAGGACCGATAGATGCAAATGCTGTAGATAAATGGTTGAATATTCTTGAAGGGTGTTTTTCGGTCCACAATTTTTTCGATAGGGAAAATATTACTTTTGCACTCCTCAAGGCTGTCCCCCATGTTAGGGACTGGTGGGATACTTACTCTGAGCAAAGGGCCATAGAGGAATCTGCAATATTTGCGGTCACGTCTACATGGGATTCCTTTCAGGATGCCATTAAAGAACAATACTACTATGTTGGAAGCTACGAGGACCAGTACACCAGATGGACCACCTTGTGTCAGGAAAGGGACCAAACATTACTAGATTTCACCAATATTTTCCATACCCTGCGCACCAAATTGGGTATCAAAGACTCTGAGCGACATTTGGTGCTCAAATACCACGGTTGTTTGCATAGATACATTCAAACATAAATGGAGTTTTTGGACATCGCCTCATTGGGTACGACTTATAGATATGCTGTCAAGATCGAGCAACAATTTAAGCAGAGGAGGCGAGAGTTTGGATCTGCAAACTCCTCACAGCCGAAGCAGGGCAAAGGAGGCCCCAACAACGGATAGAGCAAAGATGGCCACTCTCAGGACAACGAGTCCAAGCCGCAACACAAGAAGGGTAATGAGGAGATGAAGAAGGACACGAGAAAATGGTGTGAATACCATAAAAGCCCTTGGCACAACACCGAAGAATGCCGCTCCAAGCAGTCACTCGTGACCGAGTTGAAGGCTTTCGAGTCAGAGGTCGATTCTGAATCCGAATCAAATCTAGGAGGGAAGCAAATTATCGATGTTGAACCCAGTGCCACTGTCGCTACCACCAAAGTCCAACCAAGCGAACTAGAAGAACCAGAGGAAGGGGAACACCTCTTTCACTCATAGATGTGGGTAAAGGGGGATCCACTTTATTTCATTGTCGATAGCGGTAGTCAGAAGAACCTGATCTCAGCAAAGGTTGTCAAGCGGCTGGACCTGTCGACGACACCGCACTCACAACCCTACACCATCGGTTGGCTTCGCCAAGGAAGAGATCTCCGTGTCAACCAACAATGTTGTTTGCCCTACGACATCAATCCTTTGAAAGACGAGGTATTGTGTGATATTGCTCCCCTTGAAGTTTGTGATGTTCTTTTAGGACAACCATATTTGTGGAAGCGTCATGCTGTGTATGAGTCTAGACTTCGTAGAGTTATTATTACTTTGGGTAGACAATTGTACATGAAACCAGAGGTAGCGCCACCTACTGCTATTTCTTTAATCTCTGCTAAGCAATGCAGTAAGGTCATTTCACAGATCGAGAAGTTCATCTTCTTTGTGATCCGTGCTCACAGTAAGCAGATTGTCGCCGCCACATTCGTGGCTTCTACACAAAGCCTCTCTTTGCAGCATAAGCAAGTGGGAGGGATCATGGAAGAGTACATAGACATCTTCTCCTCACCCACCAGGGTATCGACACACTGCCAAGTCAAGCATCCAATTGATCTAACCCCGGTGCACCTCTGCCTAATGGACTAGTCTATCGTCGCTCGCTGATGGAAAATGACAAAATCAAGCGTCAGATCCAAGAGCTTCTTCAAAAGGGGCACATCAGAGCCAATTCCTCCCCTTGCGGAAGCCCGATTGTACTGGTGCAGAAGAAGGACGAGACCTGGCGACTTTGCATTGATTACAAAGCATTAAACAAAATCACAGTCAGGAACCGATACCCAATTCCCATAATTGATGACCTTCTTGACCAACTCAAGCAGGCAAAGTTCTTCAACAAGATTGACTTAAAGTATGGCTACCACCAGCTTCCCATCGAACCAACTGATGTATGGAAGACAACTTTCAAATCTAAAGAAGGTCTCTTCAAATGGCTGGTCATGCCCTTTGGCTTAACAATTGCACCAACCACTTTCATGAGGTTGATGGATGATGTATTGAGACCCTTCACCAACTCTTTTGTGGTGGTATATTTGGATGACATCCTCATCTTCAACAGAACTTGGGAGGAGCACATGCGGCATATTCAACAGGTTTTGAGCACTTTGCGGCAACACAAGCTATATGCCAACTTGGAAAAATGCTCCTTTGGCATGAACATGGTCCAATACTTGGGCTACATTGTTGATGAGCATGGGGTACATGTTGATCCAGCTAAGATCCAAGTCATCCGTGACTAGCTAGCCCTGACCACACTAACCAAGCTTCGAAGCTTCTTGGGACTAGCCAACTTCTACCGACGGTTCGTGTTGGGATTCTTCCATATTGCATGGGCCCTTAGCCAAGTGACCAAGGGCGGTGGTAGGGAAAAGTTCGGGTGGGGGAAGGAACAACAACGAGCATTTGATGATTTGAAGCATCGTTTCTGCTCAACTCCAGTTCTCTTTGCCTGATCTGCAACAACCGTTCGAGATTGAGACTGATGCATCTGACTATGCTGTAGGCGCAATTCTCACTCAACATTGTCAAATACTGTCCGGAAATACCCCACCTATGACAAGGAAATGTATTCCATTGTACAAGCCTGTCGTCAATGGAAACATTACATTCTGTGAAATGAGACAATCATCCACACTGATCACAAGCCTCTACAGCTCATACAAACACAGGGGAAGTTGCAAAACGACCACCATCAGAAGTGGTCCACCTACCTGCAACAGTTCCATCTCAACATCAAGTATAAGACAAGGAGCACAAATCGTGTCGTTGACTGCCTCAGTCGACCTCCTGTGGCTGCACTCACCATTGTGCTCCATTCCTGTAGACATGAGGCATCTGAGTGGCCCTAACTTTATCAGGAAGATCCAAACTTTGCCACCACCTATCAACTCTTGGGTACAGGCGCAAATGCCACCGATTTTCACATTCATGATGGACTGTTATTCCATCTGGGCCATCTTTGTGTTCCTGCAAGTGAGCGTGCAAAGCTGATTTGGGAAGCCCGCTACAGTCAGATGGCAAGACATTCCGGTGTGGAGAAAACTGTGGTCGTTCTACAGGAACATTTTTATTGGCCAAAACTTCGACATGACGTCAACAAGTATATCAGATCTTGCATTGCCTGTGCTATTGCCAAGCCAACCATCAAGAAGCAAGGCTTATACACCCCTCTTGCTACTCCTGAGAAGCCTTGGGAATCCATCTCGATGGATTAAATGTCTGGCCTTTCGTCCACCAAGCAAGGCAATGGTTGTGTATTTGTGGTAGTTGATCGGTTTTCGAAGATGGCCATCCTCACAACTTGCAAGAAGAACATCACAACGACTGATACTGCCAAGCTCTTGTTCGAACGAGTGTGAGTCCATTTTGGGATACCATAGACCATCATCATCGACCGAGACAACATGTTCCTCAACACATTTTGGTCGAGTCTCTGGTCACTGTTGGACACCAAGCTCACTAAATCCATTGCTTTCCACCCCCAAATCGATGACCAAATAGAGGTTGTCAATCAGATGATTGTGCACATCCTGCACATGTACAACTCTAAACATCCACGTACATGGGATGAGAGTCTCCCCTATGTTCAACACAATTACAACATGGCTCTCCATAGCTCCACCAACCATAACCCATTTCAGGTGGCGTTGGGATTCCAACCCTTGGATCCCATTGATGTTGCACTACCTCTTTCAACCACACGGACAGACTCTTCCCATGTTGAGTCTAAGACTGACAAAGCCACCAGATTCATTGAGCGGATTCAACACATCCGCCAACAGGTCCGTGAGATTTTGCAGAAAGCCAATGCTAAGTACAAACAACGCCATGATCAACATATGGTACCGCACTAGTTTCATGTGGGAGACAAGGTCTGGTTACATTTACAGAAAGAACATCTTACATGGCCCCATTAGAAGCTCCACCCACTTCGCTATGGGCCTTACACTATCATCAAGGCTGTGGGTAGCAATGCTTTTGAGCTCAACACTCCAACCTTCCTTGGCTTGCACCCAATGTTCAATGTGGACCTCCTTCGACCATATTTTCCACCATTATTGGACACCTTAGAGATCGTAGAATAACTGACACCAACAAATTTCAACACTGACTGCATGGAACATGCATCCACTAATTAGATAGTGGACACACAGGTCAAGGGCACTTGCCGGTAGAGGATCCAGCTTTATCGGGTTGTCAAGGCAGGGCAACTCTTACACCAAGGCAAGTGGCTCACCTGGGGCCAAATTCAACATAAGTTTTCTCACCTGATGGGGGAACTCAACGCAGTGGAGACCATTGCTTCCTAAGGGGGAAGGATTGATCCAGGTGGATATTGGTGGCCACCCAGCTATTCCAATTGGCTCCACTTGACAATTTTTAGCTCAACACGTTCTTCTGTACTTCTTTGTAATTGCGGGTTCTACACTTATGGGGTTGTCTGAAGCCTTACACATCTCCCAGGTGGAGACTAGTGGCCTCCCACCTAATCCAACTGACTTATTTTGGATGTTTTCATGTCAACACATCTTTCTGTACTTCCAGGGCCGTTTTGGGGCCCTAGACAATGTTTTTTTGGCTTGACACAGTCAAACGAAGGTCGTATGCAAAAGTTACGACCCCAGGAAGTTGAGGTACCAACTTACCCATCGGGGCCCACATGAATTTTGGCGTTTCACCTTCTAGGGTTAGGTTTTTGGGTGTCTAGGGTTTTGGAATTCATGAGTAATGTTAAAAAGGCCTTTGGAGTCTCATTGTAATCATTCTGCTCAGACAGATGCGCATAGCAGCCACATCTCTTCTCAGAGATAACTACCACCATTCGAGCAAGTTGTTTCAGTTCTGCAGTTTTACAGTTTCAACTTATTTCATTTATTCAATAGAAGATATTGTTCACTGGATATCTGTGTTGTTCTCCATATCTCTGTGTTTATTGTATTCAATATGTTAATCAGTTCATTTCGTTCCTAAATCCAGATCATGTGCAATCGAAGTATGTCCTCAAGTGAGCGATTCCTTAACAACCTTCAACTTTTCCATATGCAGTAAGAATTTCCAACAGTAAGGGTGGTTCCAAAAGTTCAGTGTCACCCTTGCCTACTGCCTACTACCAAATCAAAATAAACCAATCCAACTTTTGATATAAATATACCCCGTCGTGCAAAACATTCCTTATTATGCTATAAGTGTTTTCACTTTAATTAAATATTAAAGAAATGGTGTGTGGTGGTCCTATGTAAGGGTTGCAACATCAAACTAGAGATGGTAGCTTTGGGCCATTATCTTTTACAAAATTTTAAATATGGAGGGGTTTCCTAAAGTTGTTTTTTCAATTTTGATACATTGCAAATATTTGAACAAAAAACAACAATATGTGGATTTTGGAGTCAATGTGGATAAGCTTTCCACAACACACATGAATACATCATTAGCTCATACATACCTAACCATGAATTGTAGTTTTCTTATTTGATGCCACCAAAATGTAATACTATATAAGATTATTGATGTGAATGCCAAGGGAAAATACAAAATAGGATAGAAGAATTTCCTAGCTTGTCCTCTCAGAGCTCATAATGAAAATCACCAGTATCGCCACTATTGACATTGCCATTCCCATTAAAAGGAGTACCCTGTTTTAGAGCGTAAAATATTTCATATTAGTAAGATATAAAGAAGGAAATAAGAAAACAATTTATCTTTATTTACCAAGCGATGACAAGTGATCCTTATTGAGAACCATATGAGAGAGATGATCTAATTGAAACAACCAACAAACATCTAATTTTGTGATGAAGAGAATAAACCAATACTAAGACAAAATAACCCTAGAGAGAGAAAGTAAACTCAAGCATAAGTATGCTAGAGAGGGAGAAATAACCCAAGCATAAGTTCTCTAGAGAGAATTAAACCAAGCATAAGAGAGGGAAGCAATTTGATGGTGCCCTTAGGCGTAGCAATTTTTTAAATATGGAAAATAATCCACTTGAATAAAGTTTACAAATGGGAGTTTGTGTATATATGCACAACTCAAGGGGTAGGGCGCTTTCCCCAAGAGGGGTTATGAGATTATGTTGACCAAGTCAGGTTCAACCAAACCTAAATATAATAAATGATACAATATAGGGTCGAGGTGACCGAAAGTGAATCTTACACCATTTTCAACATACCCCCTTACRCTGAATAGGGGGCCACATAAAATAATGAYGAATACAAATGATAGGGTATAGAAGTACCTAACTCAATACAAGGTCAACCTTAGCCAAAAAATAAGAGGGCGTTTATAAATACCTAACTCACTAAAAGGTCAATYGTATCCAAAAAAGAAAGTAGGTCTATAAATACCCGACTACAATATAATATTGATTGTAGAAAAAAACGAGAGTGGGTTTATAAATACTTGATTCAATGCAAAGTCTACTATAGTTGAAAATGGAGATTACACCCTTGTATTCAACATGCCCCKTAATMTGAACTGGATGCCATAAAGAGAAGACAGAAGATTCACATCTCCCCTTAATGTTGAAGATCCAAATAGAGAAGTATTACATATAATCCTTCCTAAACGCCATATCTCCCACACCAATATGATTCCACACGATGATGGTGGCCTTTGGTAGGGGTTTTGTGAATATGTCAGCAAGGTGGTTAGTTGAGGGTACAAAAATTGGCACAAACCATCTCAAGAATGAAGCCACTGAATGTAGTGGAGTAGGGTCAAATGGGTTTTTGCAGGATGTGATCCGTACGAGTCATTAATAAGGTCTTCATCATCAACATCTGTCTCTACAATCATTGTATAAGGACTAACATCATAATGTCGAAAAGAAAGATCCATTGAAACATGCTAGTCTACAAAGATTGCCACAAGTTGTCCTTGAGAGTGGCATTACAGACTCTAGTGCATCCAGATTGGATTAACATCTAAAAAGAAAGATTCATTGAAATGCACTAAGAATCATTAGTAAAAAGCAATGGAAAAGATCCTAGTGGACTGTGAATAATAACTTCATTAAAGATAACATCTTGAACATCAATCACCTTGTGAGGATCATATACACAATATGTTGGGATATAGGCCCATG
>JASDQU010508811.1:48290-60579 GCA_032191745.1 Picea mariana | reverse complement strand
CGAGCTCATCTACACGATATTCAAGGATGCCGTAAAACTTTTTGAAAGACAACCCCTTTAAAATATCAAGTTGTTCATCGAAGGCTTCTTTGGTCATTGACAAGGATTTGAGAAATAAGTTTGGGTCTTGAACCTCATTGGTATTTTCGGCTAAGTCTATTTGGATCAGGTTTGTGAATAATTCTTCCTTTTCTAATATGGCTTGTTTACATGATTCGACAATGAGCTCCAGGTTCTTAACTTTCTTTAGCCAGCATGCTTTTAATTTTTTGGTCTACTTTGGGGAGGGGAGATTCTCTTATCTTCTTTTCAGATCTGAGGTGTTGATGGCATGGTTGGCAAAAGGGGTCATCACCTGTTCACAGAAACGTTGATCATTTTTTAAATTCACCTGCAAATTTTCATGCAAATCATTTGCCCTCTTTCGGAAGCAAGCTATATTTTGTGATGTTTCTCAGGCTTCAGTAACTAGCTGCATTCTTTTCTTAATGTTATTCTCTACAAGGGCTCTAGATGATGCAAGGAGGTTGGAGGATACTTTTGTCTTGGCTGCAGTGGTAGCAGGCACATTTTTTGCTAAAGGACTGGCAAACTCCAGAGTAGCAATGAAAGCCTCCTCAAATTCCTTGACGCTGTCTTTCAGTCTGGCATTCTCCGCTTCAATTCCTCCAATGGAATCATCAAGAGCATCACCGGTTATGTGGTGAAATAGGGAGATTTGGGATGGCCGCATTTTCCTAAAGTTAATCTATGTGCAAGATTTTCCTTTCCCATTTGTTACATCTCTCTTTTCAATGACCATGTTTTTAGATTGGCTGTCAAAAACAGTGCTCTAGAATACGAAGGATTCATCTTTGTAAAAAATGTCGGTCTTAGCTATTTCCATTGCGGACGGACCAACTTTGTGCATGTGCTCAGTTCCACTTTCAAGTTGCATCTATTCACTTTCAATTTTAGGTTCGTCCACCTACCCTACAACATTTTTTCTCTTCTTCATCAATGGAACTTTGTGAGAAATATCAATTTTTATGCGATGAGGGTTCTTATCTCCTCCTCTGTTTGAAGATTTATGGGTTGCTTTCTTACTGGGGTGGGCCATTGAAGCGATGCTCCGTGATGTCGTGCTCTTGGGAGTGATGGCAGGGGACTGGGCACTCTTCTCACCAAATACTTTTCCCTGTTGTCTGTACAATTCAGTCGTGCTTTGCAATGTCTCTATGTCACAATCGCCAGAAGCAGGATTGTTCTCGTCACTGTCCCTATCTTCGATCAGGCGTCTATGGATAAAAGAACTGCTAAAGCCAAGTGCTAGTAAATGTTCTCGAAAAATCCCATTAGGGTCGAACCCTTTTAGCCTTTCAGCATATTTTAGGTTCAAGTTCTTGAAATGGCATGCGAATTCGTCAATCTTGTTGACGTTTCTGCACACGAAGTCCTCGACTTTCCATGGCAGAGGAATGAACTGTTTTTTTTTCTTGTCATGGAAAAAATGCAACCAGTGGTTGTATTGTCTTACTATTTCTGCAACAAACATATTTTCTGTGATGTGGCATGGAAGGAAAGCAGAATTTTCCTTGGAGCCAAAGACCATTAGTACACTGTGATTTTCCTTTTGTTCAAGTGTGCCCTTCCTGTTCAAAAACTTGGCTGCCTAGCCAGACATTCGCAGAGCATCATTCCCTAACAATAAATCTTTGAAAACTGAGACAAAGTCATTAAAAACTTCATAAAAACAATGGGAGGCCTTGTGCCTCCATAGGGCCTGGTACGAGAATGTTACTAGGTTGAATCCACAATTTATTTTCTTGGAAAGAGATAGTTTTGGAAATGGACAACAATGAACTATTGCGAAAATCAAGTAGGATGACATATAAAATTTATTCGATTCTTTGAATCGTGACAACTGGGAACAGATTTCAATGGAAATTAGCTTCCCCCAATCAAAAATGAATTGTTCCTTGACTATGAAGTACAAAATATAAACAATTATACGGGAAACACTTGTCGTGGATGCCTGTCCCGTTATTCTTGTAAACAACCAAGCAATTTCCTGGAATGGATTTCTAAACAAACTTGCTTGCAACTTTGTGATATCTTCGAGAACTGTTGTCGGGTCTTCGAGGAACTCGGCTAAGATGTCCAACCCATTATCATGTTTTTCTAGGAACTGCTTGTAGTCTTGTCCTCTGAAGGTCAATGTTGGCTCTGACAATTTTAACATCTTTCAGAAGACTCGAGGTGACAAAGAAACAGGAGAATGGTTGCGCAGTGGAATAATTCTTTGGCTTGGAATATATTTTTCAGCACACCAAGAGACCACCTCCTTATAGTAAAAAACCTTAGGGACACAGCCTGCACGAGCGATTCTAGAGGTCCAAATCACTTTGTTTTGGGAGGAACGGGATGAATAGTAAAAGTATGCCCTGGACCACTGGAAGTTCTGGTCCTGATGTCCGAAGATATTTATTGTATCTCAACAAAATTGTTGTCGACCTGCTGCCATAAGTTTAGAAGAATGTTTGGTTGCTCCAGACGATGAATGAAATGAAAAGTTGGAAGGGATAATATAACATTGCACAAATCTTCTTCCAAATGCGTGTGAATGGGAGATCTCCTCGAGACTTTTGCTCATAAATGACAATTTCGACGATTGTTGCATGATGCGTTATTAACATTAAAGACTAGTAATTGCACACATAGAAGTGCGAACGTGGCAGATACGACAATGAGCAATTAAGCATTGTAGATTTTTTCAACGGGCCAATGTGACGACCCATGTTTGAGATGAACAATCAAAAGGGACAATATAACTCTCCGCAGATATTGGTTTAATGCATATTAATGGGAGATCTCCTCGAGCGTTTTGCTCATTAATGACAATGTTGACGGTTCCTGCATGGTGAGTTGTTAGCATGAAAGGTTTCTAATTGCATATTAAGAAAAGAAGTACGGAGGTCGCGGGGACGTGAAAGAGTAGTTAAGGAGTGTCTAACTATGGGAAGCGATCGATTGGGCTTCAAAATAGGGTTACAAGGTACAATTGTTCGAGGTGAGGGCGTGAGGGTCAAATCGTATGTCTCGAAACTTTTTGAGTGCAATACGGGTAACACCGAAGAGGGTATGATAGGACAGTCCATAGGGTAATTTGTATATCGCAGAAGTCTGGGTAATTTTTGTAGGACACATAACAATGGAGGTGCAAATGTGAGCCCACCTATCCGGGAACCCTCAATTGAAAAAAGTGGCTTAAGTAGGGAATAGAGAAACGGCTGGGCGGATTCGTTTTCGCTAATATATTGAAACTTGTATTATATCTCTCATAAAGAGAAAATAAGAGAAGATAAATTAATTTAAATTCGACGAGAGGAGCTTTAATTAAATTTCACTGTATCGTCGACGCTTTTGCTTTTTAATGGTGTTCAGTATGGATGTTGCATGATGAACTATTGGCGGCAAACCTTGGTCGGGCATAGTAAACAATGCCTAAAAATTGGAGATTTCGTGAACCCGCCAACCTGAGGAACCGTGATAGATATTCCATGAAATGGACAAGTATGGAAAGCCATCAGACGGGCCTCAGAATCAGGGCGACAATGGTTCCCCAGGAGACGTGACTTCCCGAAGGTCAAATTGTATGTTTTGGGACTTGAATGCAAAATGTGTACCACGGAAGAGAGGGTGGTCATTAATGACATGTTTAAAATTCATGCACAATGAAGTTCTAGAATTAAAGCTTACCAATTGGATTTTCAAAGAGAAGTAGGAAGGTGGCAGGGACATAAAACAACAAGCAAGGAATTGCTAATTATCAAAAGCAGTTGGTGACGCTTTGAAACAAGGCTACAAGATACATCCAACAGAGGTGAGGGCCCGAGGGTCAAATTGTATCTCTCAGGCATGAGGATGCTTCCCTATGGACAAACTGTATATCGCGGAACTCCAGGTACTGCTTGCTAGTCATGGAACATTGGAAACACAATCTTGAGCCCACCAGTCCGGGAACCCGCAATCGAAAAAATGTCTAATTCTGAAACAAGGATAAACAGTAAATGTACAATGTCATGAAAATACAACCAACTTGGGGATAAGTATTGAAAGGAACGACGGACGGTTGGGCTCATGATGGGGCATTCCAGCGGAAAAATTGTATATCACGGAACTTCGGGCACTGTTTGCAAGTTGCGAAATATTCTAAACACAATTTTGAGGCCGTCAATTCGGGAACCTGCAATCGAAAAAGTGTCCAAGTATGGAATAGGGAAATGTTGGCTCTGACTTGTTTTCGCTAATATATCGAAATTTTGGCTGGCAAAGAATTGGAGATTTCATGAACCCGTCAACACGAGGATCCAAAATAGGGTGACAAGGTCTCCCCAGAAGACGTGAGGCCCCAACGGTCAAATTGTATCGCTCAGAACATTTGAATGCATAATCTGTAACACGGAAGAGGGGACGATGTCGAAATCCGGTAGTCAATTTGTATATAGTGGAGGGCCGGATGCCAACTATTTCGTACTAGTGTGTTCAATTGTCACTAGTAAGAGCATAACTAATGTATATTAGGAAGGACAGGAAGTTAGTGGGGATGGAAGGCACGACAGATACTTTGAAACATTTGTGAACCGTGGTAGAGTGAAGCTTGCAAGTTCAAGGAGTCAGCAGTGGAATTGTAGATCACAAAAGTTTTGAGTGCAAGATGTATATCACATAATAAGAAGCAACAGAGTTCAAAAGCGCCAACCCGGCAACCGCGGCCATAAAATTGGATAAGTATGGAAAGGAACAATGGTTGGTCGGATTCGTCATGCGAGGATATAGATGGAGATGAAGATATGTCAGCCCACTAACGCTGGAACCCGCGATCATAGAAAGGTGACTAAGTATATAACCGGAAAGTGATAATACACGGGAAGAAGAAAAGGGAAAAAGGCCTAAGGAATCCGCGGTGGAATTGTAGATCACAGAAATTTTGAGTGCAAGATGTATATCACGGAACAAGAAGCAGCAGAGTTCAAAAGCGCTAACCTGACAACCACGAGCATAAAATTGGCTAAGTATGGAAAGGAACAGCGGTCGGTCGGATTCTTCATGTGAGGATATAGATGGAGATGAAGATATGTCAACCCACCAACGTTGGAACCCGTGATCATAGAAATGCGACTAAGTATATAACTAGAAATCGATGATACACTGGAAGAAGACAAGGGAAAAAGGGTTAAGTATCTCACAGAAGAACATCTATTGTTTGTTTATTAATGCCAATCCTTTTGAACCCCTGGTGAGTTCTCACTAGTAAAATCATAAATTGCAGATCACAGAAGTTCTTTGGGTGCAAGATGTATATGACAGAACATGGGACATAAGTGTTGGATACCGCAAACCCTGGACCCGATGATCAGATAATTGGCTAAATATTAAAAGGGACCGCGGTCGGTCGGGCTCATGTTGTGAAGATATAGATAAAGAGTTGTCAATTTGCGAATACAGGAGGTCGTGATCATATAGATGCGACTAAATATAGAACCACAAAGGGATAATAGAGGGGGAGAAAAGAGGGGAAATTAAGAGAAAGTGTTTATATTTATTCCAATAGTATTCATATTAATATATATTAATAGATTATTTCTGGTCCAAATGCAGACCATCTTCCAATTTGCATGATCCTCTTCGGTTCGCAGAATTCGTTGAAATCCATATGCAACATCTATTGTTCGTTTATTAATGCGAGTCCTTTCGAATCCCTGGTAAGTTCTCACTAGTAAAAGCATAAATTGCAGATCACAAAAGTTCTTTGGGTGCAGGATGTGTATGACGGAACATGGGACATAAGTGTTGGACACTGCAAACCCAAGACCCAATGATCAGATAATTGGCTAAGTATTGAAAGGGACCATGGTCGGTTGGGCTCATGGTGTGAAGATATAGATAAAGAGTTGCCAATTTATGAATCCATGAGGTCGTGATCATATAGATGCGACTAAATATAGAACCACAAAGGGATAATAGAGGGGGGGGAAGAGGAAAAATTAAGAGTTTTGATACAATTTTGAGGTCGTTAATCCGGGAACCTGCAATTGAAAAAGTGTCCAAGTATGGAACAAGGAAATGTTGGTCGGGACTTGTTTTCCCTAATATATTGAGACCTTTGGTGTTGCATATCTGGAAAGAAGTACGAGGATGGGAAGTGTTATCACATGAACTTATCAGAGTCTTGTGGGTTTGTGATTTCTACCTAAGTCTGTAATTTTGCCCTGTCTCTATAGTTTTCGCATACCAAGTCTTAATTTTCCCCTTTAGTTGGCAAAGTCATTTTTTGTTTTCCCCTTTGTGTTTGAGCCCTCATCTCCTTAGCCTCTATCACTGATCATTCTGTCTTCCCAAACCCACAACCAGTTGTCCAAATCCTTGATCGTGCAGGCCGCAATCATGAACACAAAACACAACTTTCTCAAATAGTCTGTTTCGGGATTGAAGCATAACCAGAAGGCAGTTTTAATATTTCAGCGTCGAATTTTGCCAAAGTTGCCGAAGTGGCCAAAGGCCCAAAGGTCAATCCGCAAACCAAACCTCGTTCATTGTTTTGAAAGGGAAGATATGATCCATTGATTTGAAGGGGGCAGATTTGAGCCGCTGATCATGAAAGCCTCATCCAAGATCATGATATCAACAACCACAGTCCATTGTGGGAACACAACATGCTCGGACGATAATTTTCTTGAGCGGTCCCACAATTGAAACCATGGTAAGTCAAGAGCGATACGTGGCAAAGGGAGATGGATTGCAGGCCCAAAAGTGGTCTAAATCCAAACCACCTTTGAGTGGCCCCACAATCACATGCTCATGTAACATCATATCTAAGAGCAGTGCATGGTCGTCACTCACTCGTTGGGGCATGCAAGTTTTCGTCAAGCACCTCGCTCCACATCACCCATGCGCATACGCTATCAGCCTGCCACCTGCAACACTCGCATTGGTCACGAAAGAAGATCTGCAGAGCCTCGTGGCGCCGGGATTGACTCGCAAAACTCATTGGCACCATCTAAGAATAATTATGGGTGTTAGGCCCAGTCCTAATCCCAATGAAGACAATTATTGAAGATTGTGGACAACAGTTGAGACCTCGCCTCATCCCATGAATAGAAAACGTTGCAGAGAGGAGCCATGAAGGCACACTGACGATCCGAAGCTTCCTTATGGGAAATTTTTCCTGTAAAGCACGTAACTATGCCTAGCTCACGTCTGACATCATGAAGTCTACACAACCTGACAGAAGGGGCACCAACTGAAGGCTTTGAAGGCAGTGATATGATCACATTCCTAGTGGTTGCAACATTTTAGTATATATAGACAGTTTTGATATTTTGTTAAGGTCGAATGGTTAAGTTAGGCTCCCTGTTATTGTAATATTTTTATGAAGAACATTGGTTCTCTGGTTATGTATTTGTTTTTGAGACATCTTGGTTAATCTAAGTCAGCTTTCTTGCTCTATCTTATTTGCCTCTGATACTGAGAGAGTTCATGAATGATTGATTCACATGAATTGTTGTATCTGTATTATGATGAATGTTTTGATTATAGTGTTGTTATAATTTCTTTCAATTTCCTTGAATCCAAGAGGATCTTGTGTTTGAGTTTTTCCTCCTTGGGCTGCTTGAATACATGATGTCCATGGCATACATCTACACTCTCCTCTCCAAAGTCTTCCCTCTATTCACCCTTACTCCAACTTACTGACTGAAGTTGATTCCAGACCTCAAATTCTTGTGCATGCTAGTCCAGGTTTTTTAGTTAGAACATTATTATCATTGAGTCTGCCTCTTTAAAACCAACCTGTGACATATAAACTGATGGGTACTGGTCTCACCTTCAATGCAATCTGAAGGTGACTTCTAGTGCTAACATGCAGAACAGGAAACAGTGACTAGGAGTTGGAGATTTCGTGAACCCGCCAACGCAAGGATCCAAAATAAGGTGACCAGGTCTCCCAAGAAGACGCGAGGCCCCGATGACCAAATTGTATAGCTCGAAACATTTGAATACATAATCTATAACACGGAAGAGGAGACGATGTTAGAGTGCGGTAGTAAATTTGTATATGGCGGAGGACCGGGTGTCAATTGTTTCGTACCAATGTGTTCAATTGTCACTAGTAAGAGCATAATTAATGTATATTAGGAAGGACGCAAAGTTAGTGGGGATGGAAGGCAACGACAGATACTTTGAGCGAAGTTAATGTATACGAGGAGCCCGCAGTGGAATTATAGATCATAAATTTTTGAGTGCAGGATGTATATCACGAAACAATAAGCAGCTGAGTGCGTAAGCGCCAACCCGGCAACCGTGGCCATAAAATTGGCTAAGTATGGAAAGGAACAACGGTCGGTCGGATTTGTTATGTGAGGATATAGATGGAGATGAAGATTTGTCAGTCTGCCAAATTTGGAATCGGATATCATAGAAAGACGACTAAGTATATAACCAGAAAGTGATAATGGATGGGAAGACGAAAAGGTGAGTTCGTATGCGCCAACCCGACAACCACGACCATAAAATTGACTAATTATGGAAAGGAACAGTGGTCGGTCGGATTCGTCATGTGAGGATATAGATGGAGATGAAGATATGTCAGCTCGCCAAACCTGCAACCCGCGAAGATAGAAAGACGACTAAGTATATAACCAGAAAGCGATAATGGATGAGAATAAAAAAAGGGGAAAAAGGCTAAGTATCTAATAGTAGAAAATCCATTTTTCGTTTATTAATGACAATGTTTTCGAACCCCTGTTGGGTTCTCACTAGTAAAAGCATAAATTGCAGATCACGGAAGTTCTTTGGCTGCAAGATGTATATGACGGAACAGGGGACATAGGTGTTGGATACCGCGAACCTGGGACCTGGTGGCCAGATAATTGGCTAAGTATTGGCCAAGAGAAAGTTTTGATATTTATTTCAATAGTATTCATATTAATATATATGAATAGATTATTTCTATTTCAAATGCAAATCTTCTCCCAATTTGTAGGATGTTGTTCGGTTCGCAAATTTCATTGAAACCACAGAATTTTTGAGTGCAAGATGTATATAACGTAACAAGAAGCAACAGAGTTCCAAAGTGCCAACCTGACAATCGCGACCATAAAGTTGGCTAAGTATGGAAAGGAACATCGGTCGGTCGGATTCGTCATGTGAGGATATAGATAGAAATGAAGACATGTCAGACCGCCAACCCTGGAACCCGCGAACATAGAAAGGAGACTAAGTATATAACCAGAAAGCGACCATAGACATGAAGAAGAAAAGGGGAAAAGGGATAAGTATCTCACATAAGAAAATCTATTGTTCCTTTATTAATGCCAATCTTTTCGAACCTTTGGTGAGTTCTCACTAGTTAAAGCATAAATTGCAGATCATAGAAGTTCTTTGGGTGCAAGATGTATATGACGAAACAAGGGACATAGGTGTTGGATACCGCAAACCCGGGACCCGGTGGCCAGATAATTGGCTAAGTTTTGGCCAAGATAAAGTTTTTATATTTATTGCAATAGTACTCATATTAGTATATATGCACATATATTATCAAATATAAGAAGCTGCAATATATGCAAGATATTGAACAAGAACATGACGTCAACACTTTAGTTGCCTTGTTGTAATAGTCATTAATTCATTCTATTTACGTAAGTATAGGGCCGACGCCACATAAGTATGGCCTATGAAAAATTATTCTTCCATGTAAAATGTAAAAAACGAACAGAGTAGCCTTTATTTAAATTGAAGTACTGGGCAACAGAAAGAAAAGCTTGTCGTCCATGTTTAACGACACACAGAAAAAGGTACAAAATAAAATGAAAAGCAATACCAGAGATTGGAAAACACCATAAAAAATAAAACCGCAAATATTCTATATTCAAATAAGATGGGTTACAAAATACAGCTGAGATTATTTGCCACAATGACTGCGATTTGGCCTGCCGTCGACCAATAAAAAAATATGTACAATAATGAAGCTTGTTGATAGTCTTCTTGACGATCAAATGCTTGATTCGTAAAAAACGAGTTGAATATCAATTTCAAATCTTGGACTTAATTAGTGTTGCCAACTAGATCTATCCCAGTTTTTTGAATAGCTTGTCTCTTCTAGATATGGCCTGCTTGCATTGGCTAGTTATTCAACATTCCATTCTTTGTTAAGTATTAATTTCCCTTTGTCGTCGAAAACTTGGGGTTTAAGGTGCCTTCCTTGTAATGTTCCTGACCATTGACATCCGAGACAACTTAGAAATGCGATTCAGGCCCAATTCGAAGTTGAGGGAGTCATTTTATGTGATGCCAGTTATGGGGGAAACAAATCTTGTTGGGCAACAAAAGCCGAGACAAAAAAAAAATTCAAGTATGTTGTGACTGTTATTCTCCATGTATTCGATCATCTGTTTGGTTGAAAAGCCTACCTAAAGATTTGTATGTTGAACTTCTTTGTTTTATTACAGTAAATTGGAAGGAACGTCCAAGCCATCTGCCAAAAGTTCTTTCGTTGAAGTACATGACTTCTTGCAACACAGGTCTGGCAAGTGTATCAAATGTTGCAGATCGCATCAAAATATATCTTTCGTCGTAGGGGTGGTAGACATGGCAGCCCACAGAAAGGTCTGGAATGTTTGGAAGTGACACCAAATATTACTCCATGCCCGAATACACTCAGTAGGAAATTATAAATTGGATACCAACCAACGTGAAAAACTGTATGGGTGTTTGAATCAATATCTTGAAATTACAAAATGTTTTATGCCAAAGTTGTAACATAATTGATAGACAACCAGTTTCTATGTCAAATAGTGTTGAACGACCTCTGGATGCAGCAAGAGACTCGACATACAATCAACTTTCATATCATGTAGTTTCACCTTCTGGCATCCACATAGGTGGTGACCCCAGGCTCTAGATAACTTCAGCCTCAGACATTGACATTTGCGGTGGCAATGGGAACAATGCTACTGACTGCACTGCGACAATGCGGTGAACAAGCAGGGTTGTCATTGTCAAAGTACTTAAACTGCAGGATTGTCAGACCTGCAAAGAACATCGACTTTAATGTTGCTTTGTCACGAAATCTACAATGTTGGTTTGAGTCCACAAATCTTTGGACGTTGGGTGTCCTGTGCAATAATGACCTTGACATTAGGCACATGCCATACATCTATTATGTGACATTGCAATGTTAATGCAATTGCCATAGTGGATGACAACTCAATTGCATTGGCACAAAAAATATTAATTTTGTGATTACTTAGCATCCTTGAAGGACATCAACCCCAAACAACGCCTAAAACTTTTCGAACAGGTGTCTGATAAAAAAAAAACATTGTTCTATATTTAAAAAAAAATCAAAGAAATTATATGGTTTGGATTTTTTTTTTTTATCAAATATCGCATAAACTGCAACATAAGAAATGCATTTTCCCCATCCAATGCAAGGGAAACAACAAGAAGATTGACATTAGGTTGAAACAGATCTGGAAACACACCACTACATTAAGGTCTCTTCTAAAGAATGAAATAAGACGATTACATGAAGTTGGTAGTAAAAGGTGATTTTTAGAAATCAAATCATTACCTGAACACGCGAAACCTCTTGCAGAAGGTGGTAGTATAAAGTAATCCTTAGAAAATGTTGCAAAGTCCATAATCCAGTTATATGCGTAGGAGTAGTAAAATAAAAAATGTGCAGTAGTGATAGACAATTGATTGTATGTGGAGTCTGTAACTACATCCAGATGACAGTGAACAAACATTGACAAAGAACATGGCTTTCTGTCAAGTCTGTTACCACACCCAGAAGTAGCTCAACAAAATTTGAAATAAAAACTTTTGTAATTTTAGTATGTCGTTTTATTCACCCATACAGTTTCTCTTACCCGCTTCTGGGTACATTCACGAATGGAGTAATATTTCACATCATTTCTGAATATCACATATCATTTTGCAAGCCACAATAAGTGTGACTCCTCTTATGAAGACAATTTCTTGTGTGCTCTGCACAATTCGATACACTTGCCAAATCTGTGTTGTTGGAAGAAACTATATACTTCAACGAAGGAGCATTTTGCACGTGACCTGGAAATCCCTTCCAATTCCTAGCAAGAAAACAAAGAATATCAACAAACAAATCTCCAGGTAAGCTTTTCAACCAACCAAAGCATCGAATACAGGGAGAACACCAATCAAAAGATACTTGTTTTTTTTTTCTTTCCCCTGTCTGAGTTTCTGTTGGATAACAAAGTTTTTTTTTTTT
>JASDQU010508811.1:8330-39076 GCA_032191745.1 Picea mariana | reverse complement strand
GATGTGGTAAAAACGTCAGCCGCCCTACCCAGTGCTGTCAACATTCTTCCTTGCATGATGCCACACATTAGGGAACAGGGGCGTTCTTGTAGAGGAAGGGGGTCTCATCGATGGACTAGTGTACAGCAAGGTGACATGGTGCAATGACATGGAGAGGGTCATCGGTGCTCAACTAATACAAAATGATGCTTCAAATGGAGATCCAAAAATTCCAGATGATACTCTGGTTTGGGGGTGTCAAGTGGAACGGTTTGATGATGATGACAAGACCAACGGTGATGTTGCTCAGCTGGTCAAGGTCCGTTTGCTAAAGAGCACGGTTCAATGTTCCTGGATAGACCGCAGTCTTGAAGGAGGTTGCACACCCTCATAGCCCTTGAAAAGTCTGCCAGAGAACAGCCACTATGGTGATGCAGCAGGGGATTTTTGAATGGAGGAGGACCATTTGAAGCTTATCTTCGAGCTCATAGATGAGGTTGCTGACTTGAAGTTTAGTGTCAAACAGTTGGACCACAAGATCACTCTGTTGCTGGCTATTTGCTCCCGCCAAGATCACTCTGTTGCTGGCTCTTTGCTCCCGCCAAGATCACTCTGTTGCTGGCTCTTTGCTCCCGCCAAGCGCAGCATTGACATGCACCAAAATTGTCAACCTAAATCGCGATCTTTACAGACATGGCCATCCCCCTGCAGCTGTGCCACATAGTTGATCCACCTGTCACCTGGTTGACAGGTCTCTCACTCAACTCAGTAGTTGGTCTTTGCTTTCTAAATGGTTTTTTATCCCATCCCTATAGTTTTAGCTTCAGGTTTTAGTTTTAGTGTCGATGTCTATACTTTATTATCTGTCAACTTGCAGTTTTTTGGCCCCCTGAGGATGCTCAACTTTTGAACTGTGTTTGGACTTGGGTTGGTTTCCTTTTTGGCGGACCCAAGCTCAAGGAGACTGTATGTGTAAATCTTTGTTTACTAGAAGGTAATACAATTTTCTTACTTACAAATAAAAAGAAAACGCCACCTAAATAAAAGATAGAGCATCAGTGATTATACAATAGTGTCAGTTTAGATGCAATAGCAATGCCAAATAGTTTGATGGTCCTTACACTCATATCCCCCACAAAGAAAACAAAAAAAGCATGATGCCACAAACAAAAATAAAATCGTTTTTCTATCCAAAAAATAGATTCGGGATTCAAGTACAAGAAACTAAAAATGAGACAAGATCGTAAGAGGAAGTTCCTAAAGAAAAAGAATTACCTTCAAGACAAACATCTGAAATAACTCTATCGAAGAAGGTTCTGAAAAGGAAGTAGTGCAAAAAACCTGATAGTTTTGAAGATAAACATAAAACCATCCAATGCAATATCCCAAATATTCTAGTATAAATGAAAGCTTTAAAGTTCTTTACAATCATTCCAAACCATAAAAGCAAATAGGCCATCATCTTCTTAATCAAGAACTACTGACTCTCGATGACTCGAAGCCATAAAAGCAAATAGACCACTTCTTAATCAAGAACTACTGACTCTTTTTGCCCCAACTCTCCCAAGCTCAAAAAGATACACACATATATAATCAGCTGTAAATAAGTTGAAGCTAGGACTTGATCAAAGGAAAACAAGTAAAGGAGAGAATAAGTAAATAATTATCAAAAAAATCATCCCAAAAGGATCATTTTTTATGATTTAACATTAAAATGGCTCTCCTACCACCTAGATATTTAAAAAAATGAACAAGAAAATTAAGAAATGATTCATTTATTTATACAATGACCACAATAGCCATTTAAATGTAAAAGTTTGAGCAGAAAACAAAAACAGTCTTAATCAAGAACTACTTAACTTCGTAATCAAGAACTACTGACTGTTTTACCCCAACTCTCCCAAGCTCAAAAAGATACACATATATAATCAGCTGTAAATAAGTTGAAGCTAGGACTTGATCCAAGGAAAACAATTAAAGGAGAGAATAAGTAAATAATTATCAAAAAAATTATAACCCAGAAGGATCGTTTTTTATGATTTAACAATAAAATGGCTCTCCTACCACCTAGATATTTAAAAAAATGAACGAGAAAAATAAGAAATGATACATGTATTTATACAATGACCACAATAGCCATTTAAATGTAAAAGTTTGAGCAGAAAACAAAAAAAGTTTTAAGTTTCTATTAAAATAAAGTCACTCGAGGGGTTAAAAAGAAATCACGTTTAAGCAAGAAAACTTTAGGAAGATTTAAATGTACTTACACCTGCTCTATGCTAGCCCTAGAGCTTGATAAGTATAAACAGCTCATGAAGATAGGCTAGCATATGCGACTCTGAATCAGTCTCTGCTATATAGACTAAAATATGAGACCCTTAATCAGTCTCTGCTATATAGACTAAAATATGAGACCCTTAATCAGTCTCTGCTATATAGACTAAAATATGAGACCCTTAATCAGTCTCTGCTGGATAGGCCTCAGAGTTATTTTAATAGTAACACGAACCTAAATGAAGCAGAATAGAACAACGTATCTCTGCCAAGATTCATAACGGGAATGCAGGCTCCAGAGTATGAAGCTAAAACTAAAATGCATGATCATAAAGAAACTTTCACACTATGCTCACAAACAGAATATGAATCTAAAACTAAATGTAGATCCATAACAAGGGTACAGACTCCAGCTTACAAAAGCTAAAAATGAACCATCAATTATAGAGAAAATTATGCAGGGTGCTTACAAACAGATCTTAGTGGTCTGATTAAAACTCGTTTAAAAGAAAAGAAAATGTAGCCATGTTTAACGTGACTGTCAAATTTACTAAATAATAAGAGAGCAAAATCATTGTAATAGTGCAGATTTTTTTGTCAGAATCCAATCAAACAACACATTTAACGAGAACTAGATAAAATAACCGAAGATTTTTTCCTCATTTTCTGAAAACTGCACCGAAACTGCACTGAAGCAAAATACATCAAACGGAAAAGACACCAGGGGTAATGAAACAAAAATGATAAAAAAATAACTCAGATAAGATCCACTTCAATTAGATTCAAAACACCATACTCAAAACTCGCTTTATGGGGAAAAACATTTAATAGAAAAATACAGAATGTGGGAGAAAATAAAATAAAATATGGAACCTGTTTGTTCATTTCGACGCCGATTGCTCGCTTGGTGACATTCCAGACAACACCGGTGCGACCATGGTAGAACTTGTGAGGCATACCCTTGTGAATCGAACCATTGACCTTAATATCCACGTACTGCCCTATCTTGTAGGTCCTCAGATATGTGCTGAGAGGGGCGTATCCCTTCTTCCTGAAGGGCCTGGCGAACAAGTCCCTCGTCCGAGCGCGCACTCCATGGCCTGCCGGCATCTTCTCCTCCCTTGGTGGATCCGCTCTTCCTGCTGCTACTTCTGCAACTCGTCTCTCCCCAAACACAAAAGAGTTTATGTAAAGGGTAACAAGGGTTTTTGTAAACCCTAATTTTTTCGAACTCGGGTTAAGGTAGGGTTAGGGTTTGATCGGGTTAGGATTCGAGGGGTCTAGGTTTTGGTATATTTTATACTTCCTAACAATGAAAAGAATAATATATTCTATTAATAATATAAAATGTTCCATTTATAAGGTTTTAAAAGCAATGTGGAAGGTTAGCGAGTTTGAGGGTCTTCCCTCGTTGGGGGCGATTGACGCAATATTGAGGCATCGACGAGGTTTTTTTGTTTTCCTCGGGGTGTGGATTGTGTAAGTTGGTGAATGTGATAGAATATGATTTTCTTAAAACTATTATGTAAGTTAAAAAGAAATTATTATCACTTTTGGGGTGTAGGATAGTTGATAATTGATAATGGAGTGTATTGTTAAGGCATTTTGTTATGTAAAGTTGGTTTGAAATCTCAGCTTATCTTGGGTGTCGCATATGGGGTATCGCGGGTACACTTGGAGGTTATATTGATAGTATTCGGATAACACGACCTTGTGTCACGTGAGTACGTGTCCGACTAGTTGTTGATTCCGCTAGTCACAAAAAAAAGTAAAGTATCACTATGTAATAGTCTAGAGTATGTATCGTGATAAGGTTTTGATTAAGTCATTATTCAACTAGAATTACAAGGGAACTAGCAAATGAATTGGCACAATACACATACAATGTGAAACATAATCTGATTAGATTAAAGGATGTTGAAGATGAAATTATTTGGTATAAGAACAAGTGTTGCATTGGCAGCTTAGTCCCTACCGAACAATGGACTAAGCTGCCATGACACGTATAAAATCCTAGGCTAGTATAAAATCCTCTGGGTAAAGCCTTTCAAACCGTGGAAATCATTGCCTTTTGTTAAATTTGACAAATTTAAAGGATATACAATAAGTATAAGTTTTTATTCAAATTGAGTAATTAAATTTGAAAATATATACTTAGGTTGATTTAGTAATCACATTGATATGTTGAAAATATACATTTAGGTTAATTTAGTAATCACATTGTTATGTCGACAGTTCAAGTTGACTGAGAAGTGAATTAATAAAGAAACTATTAATTTCTATTATTTACTAAGTTTAGCAGGAACTCGTAAACTTTGTGTACTATATTGAGTACAAAAACCAGATTTTTTTTAATTGATAATAGTTGCTATCTTCGTGTATAGATTGATTTAGATGACATTTGAGCTTAAAAGTGTCATTGTCTAAATTAAAAAGAATTAAAGAATTGTATGGTGTTCTTTTCTTGTCTTATAAGCAAGGAATTAAAGACAACACACCATGGACATTCGCTATTATATGCTATGATGATGTTGCCTTGAGCAAAATCTTTATATAAAACTTCTATTGTTGTTTATGAGTTATGCTAATATGTCCTTGCATGGTAGAGATCGAAAAATTTTAGGTTGGATTATTGTTGGAGATGTTAAAATATTGCATCGATGTCAATTTTGGATTGGATTCTTGGTGGAAATATTAAAATGTTGCATTTATCAATAAATAACAGAGGAAGACTCTACTCTATGCCTACCTTTTTTCAACTCATGGTGTTAAATCAAGTCATTAGTAAATAAAGAAAATATTAATGCAATCTTTTCCACCTATCTCTAATTTATGACAGTGTTGGCGGTGTGTAGCAGAGAAACGATGATGGATCAATGAACTATTAATGCATAGGTATATGTAATCTTTGTCATACTTGTCCTCTCTGTCAAAGAATGTCATGCGGTAAGCCGTCAGAAGAAACTCCTCATTGTCGATCTCACATCACAAAACAACATTTGGCAAATAATCATGTAATCAATTATAAACCTCGAATGATGCAAAGGTTGTAATAAGACATTAAAGCTATAGACCAATTACATTTAAGAACAATACATTTTTTATATAAAAAAACATTTATATAATCTCCTATGTTAAACATTAGATATAATACACAAATATAAAGTCAACTGCAAAATAATAAGAAGTCAAAGGTAAACTCATTGCTATAGTCCCTGGGCCTTTGGCAGGGACTAATAAAGCATCATGAAAATACATAATAAAGTTGGGATATGAGATAAGATTGGAAGATGGAAAAGAGAGTGAAGAATTGGTGATGGGAGAAAATCTAGAAGTTGAAGTACTCAAAAATGACAATAATTTTCTTATAGCTAACTTTATCAAATAAAATTCTAACTTTGGATAGTTATAAACAAAAAATCATGGCATGGTCTAGGAAGGTGCATTTTACTAATGATGAACCAACGAACCATTTATTTGTACATCATCCATATACTTCAAAAGTATGGAGAGAAGCATTGAAAACATTAAAAATAAATGGGAAATGGTCAAGACACATTATTTTAAAGATTGGTTCAAAGATAAATCTGTAAAGGAACACAAGGCCCTTCCATGCACAATCGTGTGGGCCATATGGCTCGCAAGAAATGATATATTATTACTAGGTAAAAAGCTCTTGCCTATCTAGGTTTGTTACATGATTGGTTATGCAATTGGAGGTTTTTGGAAGCCTAGAATTCGGAAGAAACTAAGAGTTATTAAAGACACGTGTATAGATCGGTGAAGTGCATGGGGATTCTTTTATGAGGCAAGTCAAAGATCCCTAGGAGTTTGTGGTGTGGGAGGTGCCATTTATTTGTCAATAAACCATGTTTTATTTTAATTCAAATGTCCATGTGGGTCTGGAACCAATAACAGAGCATAGTCATTTGTTGATTGGTTGGTATTAGTCCCTGTCGTAGGCATAGAGGAACTATAGCGATCGATAATTCGTTGACTTCATATTAGATTGTCCTTTGACCACAAATATTTGCATAATATCTATTGTTGGAGCTAGGGAACTAAAAACATTTATTTTTATATAATAAAAAGTACCATGTATGTAATGATCTCATTGGATAAGAGATTGGAGGTCTTATTGTCGGCTTCGCTATTCCCAATGTTTTATATGTTAGCATATCCAAACTTTTCGATCGCATACAGTCTTTTTGAATCATATATTTTTCTTATGCATTGCTTGAAGGTGGATTAATGCTAGCATTAGTTCGAATGTTTTTCTTAGCATTTTCTGCTAGCTAAATTTATCCCAATGTTTGATATGCTAGCATATCCAAAGTTTGTCCTTCGAATACATTATCTATTGTTCAAACTATTGCTACTAATTTTATTTTATAATAAATTATGATACATTTTTCTTGGTACGTAAGAGACCTGCCACATTGCACTCTTTCTTAAATGTTTACAGAGCATTTTTGACAGACTTAAATGTTTACCTAATAGGCTTTGCAGCGTTAAATGTTTACTTAGCAGGCTTCTTACAATACATTTTCTTCCGGGGTTTTTTTTATATGCAATGTTCTCTGCAGTCAATTTGGGCAATATTGTACTTCAGCGGCGTTGTTGGTTCACTGGTTCATGCTTGCTTCTTGCATCTCCACTGATTTCTTATTTGTCTCGTGTTGTTTTTCTTGTTTGCTTGTTCGTCTTGTTGCAGTTTGCACGTTTAGGGTTCTGCAACCGCGATTGGAACTGCGACATTCCTGGTCAACTGGTTGGTGCTTGTTTCTTTGTTCGTTGGATGTTGCTTGTTGTTGTTTGATTCAAGTTTGCAGCTGCAAGTGGGCCTTTTGGTGCTTCTTAATTGGGTTGTTATTTGTTGCTTGCTATTGTTTGCCTAAGCTTTGCAATGTTGGGGTGTTGCATCTGCAGTTGGATCTGTTGTTACATTGTTTTGTTGTTGGCTCCCCATAAAATACTATTAAGATAAAATAACATACAAAATTTTGCAGTCGATGTAAATTGCATCTCTTACGGCTTCAACCAGAGTTTGTCGGGCTCCAACTATATTTCATAGCTGGCGATGCTTTTTCCATGATTTCTGTGTTACTTTGGTTTCATAGTTATGAGAGTAAGTGTTGTTGTCTAGGCGATATAGTTATTCTCTCCCTTTTTTTTTCCTCTTGTAAACTTTCCTGTTTTTTACCTTTTGTTCTTCCACTCTATTATGCATTTATGGTTCTATACTTTCTCACGTTTTTGTGCTCGCGGGTTTCCGATGTGGCGAACTGACAAATCGTTATCTCCATCTATATCTTCACATGACAATTTCGACCAACCGTCATTCAGTTGCATACTTAGCCAATTTTATGAACACGACTTCTCGGATAGGTGCTATTGAACCATGATAACTCGTGTTCGGTGTATACATGTTGCACCCAGAACTTTCGTGCTATACAATTCGACCCCGCACTCCTCGAACTCGCAACTCTGCCTCTGCCTACGATGAGTTTGTCTGTCCGAACTGCCTTTCCATACTTAGTCGAGTTTTCAAAGTTTCACGGGTTCACGCGTTCCCGGGTTCAGAAAAGTTTAAAAGAATTTTGTCGCTCCCCTCCATCCCCGCTACCTTCCCCCCTTCCCAATGGACATTAATTATGCTTTCAAAAGTGACAACCGACTAGACAGGTTCGAAAAGATTGGCTTTAATAAGCAGAAAGCTCGAGGACATCTCCCATTAAAATGCATAGACACGCAAATATTATGGGATGTGATAATTTTTTTTGCCTGCAATTTGAATTTGCAAAAAAAAAAATATTGGCTCTTTTAGTTTTTTAAAGGCTTCATCATAGTAACAGTGCAATACTATACTACCTCGCTTACATCCACGAACGTGTCATCCACAGAGGCCTTGATGTCATGTCCCTCTTTAATACTGTGCATATGTTAGATGTTGTCAAATTTGAGAATCGGTTCAGATATGGGAATGTTATTATGTGCTATTAGTCACTATTCAGCGCACATATTCGAAAAGATTGGCATTAATAAGTGAAAAGATCGAGGGCATTTGTCATTAAGACAAATTAAACCAAAATCTACGGAAGATCATAGTGTCATCCTCCAGCGTTGCTTTTAAATACTTATTGTCATTTCTCTCTATCATCAAAGAGTTGGGATTTAGGGTGCCTTCGTTCTAATGTTCCTGGTCATTGACATGTAAGACAACTTAGAGATGCGATTGAGGCCCAAATGAAAGAAGAGAGACTGGTTTTATGTGACGTGAGCTTTGAGCCAAAAAAAAAACTCTGTTATCCAACAGAAACTCAGACAGGGGAAAAAAAAAAATACAAGTATCTTCTAATTGGTGTTCTCCCTGTATTCGATGCTTTGGTTGGTTGAAAAGCCTACCTGGAGATTTGTTTGTTGATCTTCTTTGTTTTCTTGCTAGGAGTTGGAAGGGATTTCCAGGTCACGTGCAAAATGCTCCTTCGTTGAAGTATATAGTTTCTTCCAACAACACAGATTTGGCAAGTGTATCGAATTGTGTAGAGCACACAAAAAATTGTCTTCGTAAGAGGAGTCGCACTTATCGTGGCTTGCAAAATGGTATGTGATATTCGGAAATGATGTGAAATATTACTCCATTCACGAATGTACCTAGAAGCGGGTAAGAGAAACTGTATGGGTGGATAAAACGACATACTAAAATTACAAAAGTTTCTATTTCAAATTTTGTTGAGCTACTTCTGGGTGTGGTAACAGACTTGACAGAAAGCCGTGTTCTTTGTCAATGTTTGTTCACTGTCATCTGGATGTAGTTACAGACTCCACATACAATCAATTGTCTATCGCTACTGCACATTTTTTATTTTACTACTCCTACGCATATAACTGGATTATGGACTTTGCAACATTTTCTGAGGATTACTTTATACTACCACCTTCTGCAAGAGGTTTTGCGTGTTCAGGTAATGATTTGGTTTCTAAAAATCACCTTTTACTACCAACTTCATGTAATCGTCTTATTTCATTCTTTAGAAGAGACCTTAATGTAGTGGTGTGTTTCCAGATTTGTTTCAACCTAATGTCAATCTTCTTCTTGTTTCCCTTGCGTTGGATGGGGAAAATGCATTTCTTATGTTGCAGTTTATGCGATATTTGATAAAAATAAAAAAAATCCAAACCATACAATTTCTTTGATTTTTTTTTAAATATAGAACAATGTTTTTTTTTTTATCAGACGCCTGTTAGAAAAGTTTTAGGCGTTGTTTGGGGTTGATATCCTTCAAGGATGTTAAGTAATCACAAAATTAATATTTTTTGTGCCAATGCAATTGAGTTGTCGTCCACTATGGCAATTGCATTAACATTGCAATGTCACATAATAGATGTATGGCATGTGCCTAATGTCAAGGTCATTATCGCACAGGACACCCAACGTCGAAAGATTTGTGGACTCAAACCAACATTGTAGATTTCGTGACAAAGCAACACTAAAGTTGATGTTCTTTGCAGGTCTGGCAATCCTGCAGTTTAAGTACTTTGACAATGACAGCCCTGTTTGTTCACTGCATTGTCGCAGTGCAGTCAGTAGCATTGTTCCCATTGCCATCGCAAATGTCAATGTCTGAGGCCAAAGTTATCTGGAGCCTGGGGTTACTGCCTATGTGGATGACTGAAGGTCAAACTACATGATTCGAAAGTTGATTGTATGTCGAGTCTCTTGCTGCATCCAGAGGTCGTTCAACACTATTTGACATAGAAACTGGTTGTCTATCAATTCTGTTACAACTTTGGCATAAAACGTTTTGTAATTTCAAGATATTGATTCAAACTCGCATACAGTTTTTCACGTTGGTTGGTATCCAATTTATAATTTCCTACTGAGTGTATTCGGGCATGGAGTAATATTTGGTGTCACTTTCAAACATTCCAGACATTTCTGTGGGCTGCCATGTCTGCCACCCCTATGACGAAAGATATATTCTGATGCGATCTGCAGCATTTGATACACTTGCCAGACCTGTGTTGCAAGAAGTCATGTACTTCAACAGAAGAACTTTTGGCAGATGGCTTGGATGTTCCTTCCAATTTACTGTAATAAAACAAAGAAGTTCAACATACAAATCTTCAGGCAGGCTTTTCAACCAAACGGATGATCGAATACATGGAGAATAACAGTCACAACATACTTGAATTTTTTTCCTGTCTCGGCTTTTGTTGCCCAACAAGATTTGTTTCCCCCATAACTGGCATCACATAAAACGACTCCCTCAACTTCGAATTGGGCCTGAATCGCATTTCTAAGTTGTCTCGGATGTCAATGGTTAGGAACATTACAAGGAAGGCACCTTAAACCCCAAGTTTTTGACGACAAAGGGAAATTAATACTTAACAAAGAATGGGATGTTGAATAACCAGCCAATGCAAGCAGGCCATATCTAGAAGAGACAAGCTATTCAAAAAACTGGGATAGATCTAGTTGGCAACACTAATTAAGTCCAAGATTTGAAATTGATATTCAACTCGTTTTTTACGAATCAAGCACTTGATCGTCAAGAAGACTATCAACAAGCTTCATTATTGTACATATTTTTTTATTGGTCAACGGCAGGCCAAATCGCAGTCATTGTGGCAAATAATCTCAGCTGTATTTTGTAACCCGTCTTATTTGAATATAGAATATTTGAGGTTTTATTTTTTATGGTGTTTTCCAATCTCTGGTATTGCTTTTCATTTTATTTTGTACCTTTTTCTGTGTGTCGTTAAACATGGACGACAAGCTTTTCTTTCTGTTGCCCGGTACTTCATTTTAAATAAAGGCTACTCTATTCGTTTTTTACATTTTACATGGAAGAATAATTTGTCATAGGCCATACTTATGTGGCGTCGGCCCTATACTTATGTAAATAGAATGAATTAATGACTATTACAACAAGGCAACTGAAGTGTTGATGTCATGTTTATGTTCAATATCTTGCATATATTGCAACTTCTTATATTTGATAATATATGTGCATATATACTAATATGAGTACTATTGGAATAAATATAAAAACTTTATCTTGGCCAAAACTTAGCCAATTATCTGGCCACCGGGTCCCGGGTTTGCGGTATCCAACACCTATGTTCCTTGTTTCGTCATATACATCTTGCACCCAAAGAACTTCCGTGATCTGCAATTTATACTTTAACTAGTGAGAACTCACCAAGGGTTCAAAAAGATTGGCATTAATAAAGGGACAATAGATTTTCTTATGTGAGATACTTAGCCCTTTTCCCCTTTTCTTCTTCCTGTCTATGGTCGCTTTCTGGTTATATACTTAGTCGCCTTTCTATGTTCGCGGGTTCCAGGGTTGGCGGTCTGACATGTCTTCATCTCTATCTCTATCCTCACATGACGAATCCGACCGATCGATGTTCCTTTCCATACTTAGCCAACTTTATGGTCGCGGTTGTCGGGTTGGCACTTTGGAACTCTGTTGCTTCTTGTTACGTTATATACATATTGCACTCAAAGCTTCCGTGGTTTCAACGAAATTTACGAACCGAACAACATCCTGCAAATTGGGAGAAGATTTGCATTTGAAACAGAAATAATCTATTCATATATATTGATATGAATACTATTGAAATAAATATCAAAACTTTCTCTTGGCCAATACTTAGCCAATTATCTGGCCACCAGGTCCCAAGTTCACGGTATCCAACACCTATGTCCCCTGTTCCGTCATATACATCTTGCAGCCAAAGAACATCCGTGATCTACAATGTATGCTTTTACTAGTGAGAACCCAGCAAGGGTTCGAAAACATTGTCATTAATAAACGAAAAATGGATTTTCTACTGTTAGATACTTAGCCTTTTTCCCCTTTTTTTTATTCTCGTCCATTATCGCTTTCTGGTTATATACTTAGTCATCTTTCTATCTTCGCGGGTTGCAAGGTTGGTGGGCTGACATATCTTCATCTCCATCTATATCCTCACATGACGAATCCAACCGACCACTATTCCTTTCCATAATTAGTCAATTTTATGGTCATGGTTGCCCGGTTGGCGCATACGAACTCGCCTTTTCGTCTTCCCGTCCATTATCATTTTCTGGTTATATACTTAGTCGTCTTTCTATAATATCCGGTTCCAAATTTGGCGGACTGACACATCTTCATCTCCATCTATATCCTCACATGACAAATCCGACCGACCGTTGTTCCTTTCCATACTTAGCCAATTTTATGTCCGCGGTTGTTGGGTTGGCGCTTACGAACTCAGTTGCTTATTGTTCCGTGATATACATCCTGCACTCAAAGATTTATGATCTACAATTCCATTGCGGGCTCCTCATATACATTAACTTCGCTCAAAGTATCTGTTGTTGCCTTCCATCGCCACTAACTTTGCGTCCTTCCTAATATACATTAACTATGCTCTTACTAGTGACAATTGAACACATTGGTACGAAACAATTGACACTCGGTCCTCCGCCATATACAAATTGACTACCGCACTCTGACGTCGTCTCCTCTTCCGTGTTATAGATTATGCATTCAAATGTTCTGAGCTATACAATTTGGTCATCGGGGCCTCGTGTCTTCTTGGGAGACCTTGTCACCTTATTTTGGATCCTTGCGTTGGCGGGTTCACGAAATCTCCAACTCCTAGTCACTGTTTCCTGTTCTGCCTGTTAGCACTAGAAGTCACCTTCAGATTGCATTGAAGGTGAGACCAATACCCATCAGTTTATATGTCACAAGTTGGTTTTAAAGAGGTCAAATTGGCGCAGACTCAATGATAATAATGTTCTAACTAAAAACCCTGGACTAGCATGCATAAGAATTTGAGGTCTGGAATCAACTTCAGTCAGTAAGTTGGAGTAAGGGCGAATAGAGGGAAGACTTTGAAGAGGAGAGTGTAGAGGTATGCCATGGACATCATGTATTCAAGCAGGCCAAGGAGGAAAAACTCAAACACAAGATCCTCTTGGATTCAAGGAAATTGAAAGAAATTATAACAACACTATAATCAAAACATTCATCATAATACAGTTACAACAATTCATGTGAATCAATCATTCATGAACTCTCTCAGTATCAGAGGCAAATAAGATGGAGCAAGAAAGATGACTTAGATTAACCAAGATGTCTCAAAAACAAATACATAACCAGAGAACGAGTGTTCTTCATAAAAATATTACAATAACAGAGAGCCTAGCTTAACCATTTGACCTTAACAAAATATCAAAACTGTCTATATATACTAAAATGCTGCAACCACCAGGAATGTGATCATATCACTGTCTTCAAAGCCTTCAGTCAGCGCCCACTCTGTCAGGTTGTGCAGACTTCATGAGGTCAGACGCGAGCGAGGCATAGTTATGTGCTTTACAGGAAAAATTGCCCATAAGGAAGCTTCGGATCGTCAGTGTGCCTTCATGGCTGCTCTCTGCAACGTTTTCTATTCATGGGATGAGGCAAGGTCTCAACTACTGCACACAATCTTCAATAATTGTCTTCATTGGGATTAGGACTGGGCCTAACACCCATAATTGTTCTCAGACGGTGCCAATGATTTCTGCGAGTCAATCCCGGTGCCTTGAGGCTCTGCAGATCTTCTTCCGTGACCAATGCGAGTGTTGCAAGTGGCAGGCTGATAGCGTATGCGCAGGGGTGATGTGGAGCGAGGTGCTTGACGAAAAATCGCATGCCCCAACGAGTGAGTGACGACCATGCGCCGCTCTTAGACAGGATGTTATATGAGCATGTGATTGCGGGGCCGCCCAAAGGTGGTTTGGATTTAGACCGCTTTTGGACCCGCAATCCATCTCCCTTTGCCACGTATCGCTCTTGACTTACCATGGTTTCAATTGCGGGACCGCTCAAGAAAATTATCGTCCGAGCATGTTGTGTTCCCACAATGAACTGTGGTTGTTGATATCATGATCTTGGATGAGGCTTTCACGATCAGTGGCTCAAATCCGCCCCCTTCAAATCAATGGATCAGATCTTCCCTTTCAAAACAATGACCGAGGTTTGGTTTGCGGATCGACCTTCGAGCCTTTGGGCCTTTGGCCACTTCGGCAACTTTGGCAAAATTCGACGCTGAAATATTAAAACTACCTTCTGGTTATGCTTCAATCTCGAAACAGACTGTTTGAGAAAACTGTGTTTTGTGTTCATGACTGCGGCCTGCACGATCAAGGATTTGGACAACTGGTTGTGGGTTTGGGAAGACAGAATGATCAGTGATAGAGGCCAAGGAGATGAGAGCTCAAACACAAAGGGGAAAACAAAAAATGACTTTGCCAACTAAAGGGGAAAATTAAGACTTGGTCTGCGAAAACGATAGAGACAGGGCAAAATTACAGACTTAGGTAGAAATCACAAACCCACAAGACTCTGATAAGTTCATGTGATAACACTTCCCATCCTCGTACTTCTTTCCAGATATGCAACACCAAAGGTCTCAATATATTAGGGAAAACAAGTCCCGACCAGCATTTCCTTGTTCCATACTTGGACACTTTTTCGATTGTGGGTTCCCGGATTAACGACCTCAAAATTGTATCAAAACTCTTAATTTTTCCTCTTCCCCCCACCTCTATTATCCCTTTGTGGTTCTATATTTAGTCGCATCTATATGATCACGACCTCATGGATTCACAAATTGGCAACTCTTTATCTATATCGTCACACCATGAGCCCGACCGACCGCGGTCCCTTTCAATACTTAGCCAATTATCTGATCACTGGGTCTTGGGTTTGCGGTGTCCAAAACTTATGTCCCATGTTCCGTCATATACATCATGCACCCAAAGAACTTTTGTGATCTGCAATTTATGCTTTTACTAGTGAGAACTTACCAAGGATTCGAAAGGACTCACATTAATAAACGAACAATATATGTTGCTTATGGATTTCAACGAATTCTGCGAACCGAAGAGGATCATGCAAATTGGAAGATGGTCTGCATTTGGACCAGAAATAATCTATTAATATATATTAATATGAATACTATTGGAATAAATATAAACACTTTCTCTTAATTTCCCCTCTTTTCTCCCCCTCTATTATCCCTTTGTGGTTCTATATTTAGTCGCATCTATGTGATCACGACCTCCTGTATTCGCAAATTGGCAACTCTTTATCTATATCTTCACAACATGAACCCGACTGACCGCAGTCCCTTTTAATATTTATCCAATTATCTGATCATCAGGTCCAGGGTTTGCGGTATCCAACACTTATGTTCCATGTTCTGTCATATACATCTTCCACCCAAAAAACTTCCGTGATTTGCAATTTATGATTTTACTAGTGAGAACTCACCAGGGGTTCAAAAGGATTGGCATTAATAAACAAATAGTAGATGTTCTTCTGTGAGATACTTAACCCTTTTTCCCTTGTCTTCTTCCAGTGTATCATCGTTTTCTAGTTATATACTTAGTCGCATTTCTATGATCGTGGGTTCCAGCGTTGGTGGGTTGACATATCTTCATCTCCATCTATATCCTCACATGACGAATCTGACTGACCGCTATTCCTTTCCATACTTAGCCAATTTTATGCCCGTGGTTGTCGGGTTGGCACTTTTGAACTCTGCTGCTTCTTGTTCCGTGATATACATCTTGCACTCAAAATTTCCGTGATCTACAATTCCACCACGGATTCCTTAGGCCTTTTTCCCTTTTCTTCTTCCCGTGCATTATCGCTTTCTGGTTATATACTTAGTCACCTTTCTATGATCGCGGGTTCCAGCGTTGGTGGGCTGACATATCTTCATCTCCATACTTATCCAATTTTATGGCCACGGTTGCCGGGTTGGGACTTTCGAACTCTATTGCTTCTTATTCTGTGATATACATCTTGCACTCAAAACTTTTGTGATCTACAATTCCACTGCTGACTCCTTGAACTTACAAGCTTCACTCTACCACGGTTCACAAATGTTTCAAAGTATCTGTCATGCCTTCCATCCCCACTAACTTTCTGTCCTTCCTAATATACATTAATTATGCTCTTACCAGTGACAATTGAACACACTAGTACGAAATAGTTGGCATCTGGCCCTCCGCTATATACAAATTGACTACCGGATTTCGACATTGTCCCCTCTTCCGTGTTACAGATTATGCATTCAAATGTTCTAAGCGATACAATTTGACCGTTGGGGCCTCACGTCTTCTGGGGAGACCTTGTCACCCTATTTTGGATCCTCGTGTTGACGGGTTCACGAAATCTTCAATTCTTAGTCACTGTTTCAGGTTGGTGCTTTCGAACTCCACTGCTTCTTGTTCCATGATATACATCTTGCGCTCAAAATTTTCGTGATCTACAATTCCACCGCAGACTCCTTAGCCCTTTTTCCCTTTTCTTCTTCCCATTTATTATCGTTTTCTGGTTATATACTTAGTCGCATTTCTATGATCGTGGGTTCCAGTGTTGGCAGGCTGACATATCTTCATCTCCATCTATATCCTCGCATGATGAATCCGACCGATCGCTGTTCCTTTCCATACTTAGCCAATTTTATGGCCATAGTTGCCGGTTTGGCGCTTTCGAACTCTGTTGCTTCTTGTTTCGTGATATACATCTTACACTCAAAACTTTCGTGATCTACAATTCCACCGCGGACTCCTCGAATTCCCAAGCTTCACTCTACCACAGTTCACAAATGTTTCAAAGTATTTGTCGTTGCCTTCCATCCCCACTAACTTCTTGTCCTTCCTAATATACATTAGTTATGCTCTTACTAGTGACAACTAAACACACTAGTATGGAACAGTTGGCATCCGGCCCTCCGCAATATACAAATTGACTACCGGATTCTGACATCGTCCCCTCTTCCGTGTTACAGATTATGCATTCAAATGTTCTGAGCTATGCAATTTGACCGTCGGGGCCTCACGTCTTCTGGGGAGACCTTGTCACCCTATTTTGGATCCTCTTGTTGACGGGTTCACGAAATCTCCAATTCTTTGCCAGCCAAAATTTCGATATATTAGCAAAAACAAGTCCGGGCCAGCATTTCCCTATTCCATACTTGGACACTTTTTCGATTGCGAGTTCCCAAATTGACGGCCTTAAAATTGTGTTTGGAATATTCCGCAACTTGCAAACAGTGCCCGAAGTTCCGTGATATATAATTTGTCCACTGGAATGCCCCGTCATGAGCCCAACCGTCCGTCGTTCCTTTCAATACTTATCCCCAAGTTGGTTGTATTTTCATGACATTGTACATTTACTGTTTATCCTTGTTTCATAATTAGACATTTTTTCGATTGTGGGTTCCCGGACTGGCGAGCTCAGGATTGTGTTTGCAATGTTCCATGACTAGCAAGTAGTACCCGGAGTTCCGCGATATACAATTTATCCACAGGAAAGCATCCTCATGCCCGAGAGATACAATTTGACCCTCAGGCCCTCACCTTTGTTGGATGTATCTTGTAGCCCTGTTTCGAAGCGTCACCAACTGCTTTTGATAATTAGCAATTCCTTGCTTGTTGTTTCGTGTCCCTGCCACCTTCCTACTTCTCTTTGAAAATCCAATTGGTAAGCTTTAATGATAGAACTTCGTTGTGCATGAATTTTAAACATGTCATTAATGACCACCCTCTCTTCTGTGGTACACATTTTGCATTCAAGTCCCAAAACATACAATTTGACCTTTGGGAAGTCACGTCTCCTGGGGAACCATTGTCACCCTGATTCTAAGGCCCGTCTGATGGCTTTCCATACTTTTCCATTTCATGGAATCTCTATCATGGTTCCTCAAGTTGGCAGGTTCACGAAATCTCCAATTCTTAGGCACTATTTACTGTGCCCGACCAAGGTTTTCCGCCAATAGTTCATCATGCAACATCTGTACTGAACACCATTAAAAAGCTAAAGTGTCGACGATACAGTGAAATTTAATTAAAGCTCCTCTCGTCGAATTTAAATTAATTTATCTTCTCTTATTTTCTCTTTATGGGAGATATATTACAAGTTTCAAAATATTGGCGAAAACGAATCCGCCCAGCCGTTTCTCTATTCCATACTTAACCACTTTTTTCAATTGAGGGTTTCTGGATAGGTGGGCTCACGTTTGCACCTCCATTGTTATGTGTCCTACAAACATTACCCGAACTTCCGCGATATACAAATTGCCTTATGGACTGTCCTATCATACCCTCTTCGGTGTTACGCGTATTGCACTCAAAAAGTTCTGAGACATACGATTTGACCCTCGCGCCCTCACCTCGAACAATTGTACCTTGTAACCCTATTTTGAATCCCGACCGACCGCTTTCCATAATTAGACACTCCTTAACTGCTCTTTCACGTCCCCGCGACCTCCATACTTCTTTTCTTAATATGCAATTAGAAACCTTTCATGCTAACAGCTCACCATGCAGGAACCGTCAACATTGTCATTAATGAGCGAAACGCTCGAGGAGATCTCCCATTAATATGCATTAAACCAATATCTGCAGAGAGTTATATTGTCCCTTCTGATTGTTCATCTCAAACATGGGTCGTCACGTTGGCTCGTTGAAGAAATCTACAATGCTTAATTGCTCATTGTCATATCTACCATGTCCGCACTTCTATGTGTGCAATTACTAGTCTTTAATGTTAATAATGCATCATGCAACAACCGTCGAAATTGTCATTTATGAGCAAAAGTCTCAAGGAGATCTCCCATTCACACACATTTGGAATAAGATTTGTGCAACGTTATATTATCCCTTCCAACTTTTCATTTTATTCATCATCTTGAGCAACCAAACATTCTTGTAAACTTATGGCAGCAGGTCGACAACAATTTTGTTGAGATACAGTAAATATCTTCAGACATTAGGACCAGAACTTCCAATGGTCTAGGGCATACTTTTACTATTCATCCTGTTCCGCCCAAAACAAAGTGATTTGGACCTCTAGAATTGCTCGTGCAGGCTACATCCCTGAGGTTTTTTATTATAAGGAGGTGGTCTCTTGGTGCGCTGAAAAATATATTTCAAGCCAAAGAATTATTCCACTGCGTGACCATTCTCCTGTTTCTTTGTCACCTCAGGTCTCCCGAAAGATGTTAAAATTGTCGAAGCCAACATTGACCTTCAAAGGACAAGACTACAAGCAGTTCCTAGAAAAACATGATAATGGGTTGGACATCTTAGCCGAGTTCCTCAAAGACCCGACAACAGTTCCCGAAGATATCACAAAGTTGCAGGCAAGTTCGTTTAGAAATCCATTCCAGGAAATTGCTTGGTTGTTTACAAGAATAACGGGACAGGCATCCACGACAAGCATTTCCTGTATAATTATTTGTATTTTGTACTTCACAGTCAAGGAACAATTCATTTTTTATTGGGGGAAGCTAATTTCCATTGAAATCTGTTCCCAGTTGTCACGATTCAAAGAATCGAATAAATTTTATATGTCATCCTACTTGATTTTCACAATAGTTCATTGTTGTCTGTTTCCAAAACTGTCTCTTTCCAAGAAAATAAATTGTGGATTCAACCCAGTAACATTCTCGTACCAGGCCCTATGGAGGCACAAGGCCTCCCATTGTTTTTATGAAGTTTTTAATGACTTTGTCTCGGTTTTCAAAAATTTATTGTTAGGGAATGATGCTCTGCGAATGTTTGGCTAGGCAACCAAGTTTTTGAACAAGAAGGGCACACTTGAACAAAAGGAAAATCACAGTGTACTAATGGTCTTTGGCTCCAAGGAAAATCATGCTTTCCTTCCATGCCACATCATAGACAATATGTTTGTTGCAGAAAGAGTAAGACAATACAACCACCGGTTGCATTTTTTCTATGACAAGAAAAAAAGCAGTTCATTCCTCTGCCCTAGAGAGTTGAGGACTTCGTGTGCAGAAACGTCAACAAGATTGACGAATTCGCATGCCATTTCAAGAACTTGAACCTAAAATATGTTGAAAGGCTAAAAGGGTTCGACCCTAATGGGATTTTTCGAGAACATTTACTAGCAATTGGCTTTAGTAGTTCTTTTATCCATAGACGCCTGACTGAAGATAGGGACAATGACGAGAACAATCCTGCTTCTGGCGATTGCGACGTAGAGACATTGCAAAGCACGACTGAATTGTAGAGACAACAGGGAAAAATATTCGGTGAGAAGAGTGCACAGTCCCCCGCCATCACTCCCAAGAGCATGACATAACGGAGCATCGCTTCAATGGCCCACCCCAGTAAGAAAGCAACCCAGAAATCTTCAAACGCAGGAGGAGATAAGAACCCTCATCACATAAAAATTGATATTTCTCACAAAGTTCCACTAATGAAGAAGAGAAAAAATGTTGTAGGGTAGGTGGACGAACCTGAAATTGAAAGTGAACAGATGCAACTTGAAAGTGGAACTGAGCACCATCCACAATGGAAATAGCTGAGACCGACATTTTTGACGAAGATGAATCCTCTGTATTCTAGAGCACTGTTTTTGACAGCCAATCTAAAAATATGGTCATTGAAAAGATAGATGTAACAAATAGGAAAGGAAAATCTCGCACATAGATTAACTTTAGGAAAATGCATCCATCCCAAATCTCCCTATTTCACCGCATAACCGATGATGCTCTTGATGATTTCATTGGAGGAATTGAAGCGGAGAATGCCAGACTGAAAGACCGCGTCAAGGAATTTGAGGAGGTTTTCCTTGCTACCCCAGAGTTTGCCAGTCCTTTAGCAAAAAACGTGCCTGCTACCACTGCAGCCAAGATAAAAGTATGCTCCACCCTCCTTGCATCGTCTAGAGCCCTTGTAGAGAATAACATCAAGAAAAGAATGCAACTAGTTACTGAAGTCTGGGAAACATCACAAAATATAGCTTCCTTCCGAAAGAGGGCAAATGATTTGCATGAACATTTGTAGGTGAATTTAAAAAATGATCAACGTTTATGTGAACAAGTGCTGACCCCTTTTGCCAACCATGCCATCAACACCTCAGATCTGAAAAGAAGAGAAGAGAATCTGCCCTCTCCAAAGCAGACCAAAAAATTAAAAGCATGCTGGCTAAAGAAAGTTAAGAACCTGGAGCTCATTGTCAAATCATGTAAACAAGCCATATTAGAAAAGGAAGAATTATTCACAAACCTGATCCAAATAGACTTAGCCGAAAGTACCAACGAGGTTCAAGACCCAAACTTATTTCTCAAATCCTTGTCAATGACCAAAGAAGCCTTCGATGAACAACTTGATATTTTAAAGGGGTTGTCTTTCAAAAAGTTTTACGCCATCCTTGAATATCGTGTAGATGAGCTCAAGAGCTGGGTACTGGACTATTCGGCACACAATGAAGAAATTGAACAGAATCTGCATAGTATTTCAATGGATCTAAGGAAATTAGAAAATGACCTTTTCGACATAGAAATCCAGGATGAAATCAACGTGGCCCCCATGAGAAGCTACATTGAAGAATGGTTCCAACGGATAATGGACAACCTCATCGAGGAAGGGCAACAACCGATTGACTCGATTCCAGTGACCGTCGACGACAACAACAAAAACACATCGACTTCATTGTAAGTCTATACTGATGTCATCTTGTTTTCTTTATGAATCCAGTTATTATACCTCTTTAAATAGAAAACTCTAACCAAACACTCATAACTTTCAATTTCTTCTTTTTAGGTCTTCCTCTCTACCATCGTGCACTTCTTCTTTCTACATTCTTAATTCTTGTACTTATTACTTTTTATGGTCCGCGGGAGCCCCAATCCCAGTCTATATGACAAACACATTTAAATTTCCAGAAATATGGAACAAATTCTAGAAATATGTAACATACAATATCAATTTTTTATAAATTTCAAAGAAAACTAATTCGGGAATGCTAATTTTTTTATGTCCAGGAATCTTTGTTGCAAGACATTATTAATATTCTATTGTATTTGAATGTTTAATGTGTATGCTTCAAAAATATGGAACTTTGATAAATTTCAAAGAAAATGGAACCTTTGTTGCAAGACATTTTTAATATTCTATTGCGTTTGAATGTTTGGAACATAAATATGGAACAGATTCCAAGAATATTGTTTTGATAAATTTCAAAGAAAACTAGTTTGGGAATGCTAAATTTTTTGTCAGCATCATAACAGTTTTTTAAATCTTAAATCTTTCTTGTATTATCAAAAAAATTGTATATGATACACACATACTTCGAAGTTATTTTTAGTGTTGTTATCTGCAACATTTTCATGCCTACTTATCTTCAAATACTTTGAAAGATCTTGGAACCATTTCGTTTAATTTTACTTTAATGTATTTTATTTTTATGCCTATTCTATTGTATTTGAATTTTTAATGTGTATGCTTCAGAAATATGGAACAGATCCAACCTTTGTTTAATATCCTATTGTATTTGAATGTTCTCATCTTCAAATACTTTGAAAGATCTTGGAACCATTTCATTTAATTTCACTTTAATGTATTTTACTTTTATGCCTATTCTATTGTATTTGAATTTATAGATTTCAAAGAAAATAAGAACCTTTGTTGCTTCAGAAATATGGAACAAATCCAACATTTGTTTAATATCCTATTGTATTTGAATATAATATCCTATTGTATGGATATCGAGTCATCCTCTGCATGGATACCACATATACTTCAACTTTCTTCCAACGTGTCTGTACTCGGTCCCGCCGTAGCAGTGCATTTATTCCCATTCCAACCTGGTAGGGACTACACTGCCATGCAAGACTTGTTAAAACTAGTTGTGGATAGAGAAGTCAACATCCATAAAGTGTTGGGTGACTCCAAACTTCAACCACTTACAAAAAAAAGTTTAAGGAGCTAAAAAAATACTTTGAGTCTATTTCTTTTCAACATGTTTAAAGAATTGAAAGAAATAGTGGATCAACTATCCAAGGAAGCTCTTACTCTTCATGAAGGTCGGGTGATCATATCACAATGGAAGGAAGGAAGGACTTCTCACGAAGAAGTCATAATCATGTATTAAAAGCCTATTGGTTTGGGAAAATTCAGATGTTGTTCAAAAATTAATGTTTGCGCTCTTAAAATGATAGGCTACCATTCTAATGCTATTGTCTTTTTTTTTATTCAATGTTGTTATGTCTTTTTCAAATGGAAGAAAAATATGAACAACTTTAGAAGTCTATAGATAAAATATATCAAATTTTATCTTGAAAGGAAGAGACCTATGTCTTCATTGTGTCAAGATGGTACCTAGTATATATATATATATATATTGATTTCTCTTTGAAATATCAAATATATGATTTTTTTTTGTATGTTTTAGTCATTGGGACATGTTTCAAGAAGCACTTCCTTAAAAGAAGGGTAAGAGTTTTATTTTTATCTACCAAGATGGGGAACATATTTATGTTTGTTGAATATAAAGGTCGTGACAGTAGCAAACCTCGAGAAAGACAAGCAATTAGAAAATAAATAAATAAAAAGTTTCCATTGAGATTTGATTGCAAGAGTTATTGAGAGCATATTTGAGTCCTAAAAGGATGGTTTAATGGTTTTATTGATTCTTATGGTTGCATCAAGACAATTGAAGTGTTGTTATAGCTAGGGTAGAAGAGATTTGTAACCTAATGTTGTAACATATGTAGTTTTAATCCCTGTAAATTATAATGTAATTGTGCAAATGAGATTTAGGTTGGTGATCTGATATATTTTGGGCCGAAGAGCCTATACTAATTAATATGGCCGAAGGCCGAGCTATGTAAATTGTACATTAAAATTATTAATACAAAATAAATTGTTAGTTGCGATACGAAAGGGACAATAATGATGGGGGGGGGTATGATTTCACAAGAGATGGAGCTAAAGGGGGTCCAAGGGGTTCCCCATTTCTATTAATCCAAGCCATTGTAATATTAATGTTTATCTCCTTGGAATTATCAAATGAAGCATTGAATGATGTAAAAGTGGTAGCTGGGAAAAGTCTTCTCACTAATTTATGACATCATGGGTTTAGTACAACCACTTTTTGGGAATGTGAGAGTCAAGCTTGCATGGGAAGAAAAGGAATTTCGAGTGGGTTTTTGGGACAATTTTTAGAAGCATGTTTTGGGAAGCAAGAGGAGAGCTTGGTGCTAGGAAAGAGCACCAGACATGTTTTGTTTGAGAACAACCATGAGAGGGCTAATTTGTATGCCAAGAGCTAGGTTGTATGTATGTAATGCATTTCTTGTTGAGGAAATGATTCAAGAGCCTTGAGAAGGCTGTTGTGAGCACTCCAAAGTAATAGTTGAGAATTCTTGGAGTTTCAGCTAAGAGATTTCATGGCCAACCATGTGCGGTGGAGCCCTGGAGGGAAGCGGGAAGGCATGAGGGAAAAGAGGGGTTTGAGTTGCTAAGTGTGGAGAGTGGATAGCCAAGAGGGCCAAACCTCCTTGTGGATTCATAGCTTCATCTTGGGTGTGGCTTGTTGTTGAGAGAAAAGGAACAACAAGCCTATGGTTGGGAGGAACGTTCCTTGTATGTCGCCAATTGGTTTCCCCATTAAAAGATAAGTTTTATGTTATATTTCTCATCTTAATTTCGTTGTGTATATATTTTATTTGAATGCTATTGTGTTTGTTTCATTAGCCTGCAATCATGCATTTTAATACGTTGTTAGAAGCATGAGTAATTTCTGACCTATTTCCCTTGGTTAATTTTATTTGTATCATAGCATATTAATTGTTAAGTAGGATGGGTTCATTACAAGTGGTATCAGAGCTTAGGTTGTAGCACTAGGTCTGTAAGGGTCTACTACAGAACAACGGGTTGAAGTCTGTGCGATATTGGGCAAAAATTGAGTTCACCCAACAGAAAAATGTGGGGTCGAATTCCCCCAAATCTCATGTTGGCTCTGGGGTTATCCATGTGTAATCATTTTATTAACTAATAGGTTGAAGTCTACTCAAAGGACGAGTCAATAGTTTTTGTGGTGGTCGCAACAGTCGCGAGTTCGCGTTTTGTAAAATCGACTAAGTGTCAAAAAGATATAAAATCTCAATGTGTATCACTAGAGAAATAGATTTTTAGCCCCGAGGGTTAGCTCAATTGGTCTAGAGCCATATGTGAGTTTATCATGCTGGTTGTTTGTCACGGGTTTGACTCTCTTGATTCCCCCAGAGCGAGGCCCCATAATCAGGGTCGACAATTTACCCCGCTTACCATCCATGGATCATGGGGAAGTATTCAGAGGGTTTTTTGCGAGTACATTTCCTTGAAAAAAAAGAGAAAACGATTTTTGTGGCCAATGCAGGGAGTATCGACGAAGAAAATAATTTTTGTTTCCAATACAAGGAATATCACCAAGAATAAAAATTGTTGATGATAAAGAGTGTATCACCCAAGAAAAATAAGTTTTTGGAGTAAAACGTCTCTCAAGAAAATTGTTTTTTGGCACGAAACAACGAAGGAAATTTTTTTTTTTGGAGTGAAACATCATTCAAGAAAAAGATTTTTCAGCACAAAATGGTAGAGGAAAAATATTTTTTCGTCACAATGCAGTGAATGTCACTGAAAAAAAAAATCGATCATGATACAGTGAATGTCGCCAAGGAAAAAGATTTTTGTCACTGATACTGGGAGTGTCGGCAAAGAAAAGGTTTTGTGTTGCCAATATAGGGAGTATTGGTGGAAGAAAATTGATTTTTTGGACCAACAAAGGAAGAAGAAAGACTTAGAAAATTTTGAGAAAAAGGTGTGTCTTGGTGAGAAAAAAAATTTTCTGGCCCAATACATTAGCGAGGGAAATAAAAATTATTGCCAATAACAGAAAGAGATCCGGCAATAAAAAAAAAATTCTCACCAATAAAAAATAAAAAAAATTCACAAATAAAGATAATTTTTGATAGCGAAACATCGGAAAGAAAAACAATTTTTATTTTGATAAAGATAATTTTTTAGGGTGAAACATCAACGAGAAAAAAAAAAATAGTTGATAAAGACAACTTTAGGGTCGAAATGTCGGCAAGAAAAATAAAAAAAATTGTCGATAAAGATAATGTTCTGGGCGATATGTCGGTCAAGAAAAATATTGTGGGAGCAATGTATCAACCGAAAAAATAAGTTATCAACGTGATAAAGAGAAGAGAAGAGAGCAAAAGAAGAAGAAGAGAAGATAAAGAAGATCAAGGAAAAGTGGAAAAGGGTAGGAGAAAGATGGACAAGGATTAAGAAAAAGTCCGTAGACAAATTATTGTTTTGGCCATAACAAGAGAAGAAAAACCCATAATGAGACGAAATTTAAAGGGTATGTTCGTAATGACGAAAGCTAACAAAGTGACAGTGAGGGACTTTGACCAATTCTGCTTAAATTTTCTAAAAATCCAAAATAGTGGTTTTTAAAGATCCGGGTGGTGCTTAGTAACCAACACCTGGATAAAGATGATTTTTTTATAGAAAGTCCAAAAAGCAAGCATGAAGATACCCAGTTGGGATTCTAGGAAAATTCAAAAGGGTTTGGAGTGGAGATGTCAAAACAAGGCAAAATCCATTATTTTGGGCCATTTTCGGGGGATCTTTTAAATCTTTAGATGAGGAAAAGGGATCCCAGATCTCCAATCCATGACTTTTCATTTATTCAACATTTTACCTACTCATCAATCTAGATAAATTTGTCTAGAAGAAGTTTTTCCCACTTTTTCTCCATTTGGGAGAGAGCCATTTATTGCTAAAAAATCCAAGTTTGGAGTAAATGAAAAAATGACAAAGTTGTCAAATCCACATTGATGTAAAAGTTGGTTGGAGCATCAGATCATGAATCTCGGAGTTGTTGTGTACTCGCAATCAAGAATAATATCAACACCCAATAGAAAAAATTTCCTAGTTCTCGCCAAATTTCTTTTTATAGGTGGAAAAAGTTAGCATATACTCATGATGGTTCTTATGCAGTGATATGGAGGCACATTTGGAGTGCAACGACGTTGAAAATAAAAAGGGGTTGAGTTTTTAATAATAGGGTATTGTTGATGAGCAGGGAAACACTCAAGCAGAGAGTATTGTGTCAAGGGATTATTGACAAGAGGATCAAATGACATAAATGAAGATTGTGTGGGTTTGTTGCATATTATAATTCCAGGGTCCAATGGACATGGAAGCAAGGAAAAGCTTGTAGAGTCGGATGAGTCAATGAAGAGCCTGCAGAAGGAAGTGCAGGTAAACAAAGTTACCAACTTAACGAGAACTGTGATATCAAAACGAGAACTCTAGCCCCCAAAAAACATATTTTTGGGTAAAAACACACAAAAATCAACCCCCAAATCAAAAAGTGGTGCTACTGATAGCACCCTTTTTTTGGAGGTGGTTAAAACTGGGACTTGTTTGAAACCATGCCCTTGACATTATGAATGGAACCTTGACATAACCATGAAATTGACCCTCAAATTGAAAAGTGATTTTTTTTTTTTTTTGATAGAAACGGTTAATGGAGCTTTGTATTAATAACAATGGACATGCCACTGGGGTTCAATACATCGATAGAGATTTGCATGTAGACTAGAAAACATATGCCTAAAGATCCTAACTCAGTACTAACTCGCGGACATAAAGATTATTTCAGCGAGCCTGAACGACTTCGCGTCATTACATCACTTCTAGGTTGGAAGTTTTTTTTCTTCTTTGACACCGTTTGCCATTCATTGCTCTGGTTCGAGGATTGGCTTTCCGTCGAGCATAAAGGGTCTTCCTTACCAGCTAAGTCTGCCCAGCTTGCGATCAGGAGTTCTTGCTGGGTGGGCAACTTGGGAGTATCTTTTGCTTCCCCCTTAGGAGGGGATTTAATTTCAACTTCAGCTTTTGCTTCTTCTACCGCTTCCAGGGTCTTGCTTCCAGATCGCGGTTCCTTTGACACCTTCGTCCACCAGGTGGGCTTGGACGACCTTTTTTTCCTGGGTGGTTTCCCACAGTTACAGGCTAAGTGTCCCGTTTCGAAGCAGTTCCTACACCTGAAACTGAGATTCTTATAGTCGAGTTTTTGGGTCCTTGAGTAGTCCTTGCCTTGGAGAATAATTTCAGCTGGGAAACCTTTGGAGAAATCCATTTCAACACAGATTCGGGCGAAGGTGGAGCGGGCTGGCTTGGAGTCTGGACTTCTGCAGAGGAACTTGCCGAGGCCATTGCCAATAGATTGAAGAGAATCATCCCCCCAGAGATGCAGGGGCAAATAAGTAAGTCTCACCCAGACTGGGGCTGAAGAGATACAATCTGTGGAGGGGTCGAAGGCAGGGTTCCAAAGTTGCATGGACAGGCCTACTCTGCTCCAGAACCACGGCCCGGAGTTAAACACCTTGTCTCTGTCGCTTGTAGAATCGAAAACTACCACAAAAAACCCTTTTGCACAGGGGTAAGTAATGACTTCTCCATCTAAGAACGGGTACCATTCGGGGGAGAACCAGGAGAGTAGATCTAGAAGAGAGGGCCAAAACCCATTAAACCTGCAAACTAAAGCATGCTTGTTGTAATGGCAAGCATGAGTTAAGGCTTCCTGCGGCATTGGAATGGAAACTGCCGGAGCTTCAGGAACTATTGCATGCAGCCCGAAGGGGCGACCATGACGAGAAGCAGCCTCTGGGGCCAATGCATGCAGACCGGAGAGAGACCCTCGGCGCGCAGCCACCTCTTTAAAGGAGAGGGCCGACACCAGAGGGGGAAAATCCGAGGTTGCTGTCAACGGAGCACCAGGAGAAGCACCTGCCAGAGAGGTCGGCCCGGACGTGGAGGTCGCGGCCGAGGGAGGGAGGCCTGCAACCATTGTCACGACTTTACCTAGAGAGGCACCACCATGCGCTGGAGACAAGGGGGCCGCCATTGGAGCTTCTGCAGCTGCTACGAAGGAGGGCGGAGGAGGGCAGGAGGCACCAGATCGGCGGCCTGTGGGAGAACCAGGAGCTAGGCCTGCGGGAGAGAGCGATCAAGGTAATTTTTCAAATCAAAAAGTGATGTTACAAATAGCAACACTTGTTTTTTGAGTTAAAAATATGACATAATTGAAACTGTGGCCTTGACCACTGGCACCATTTTTTTTTAGTTAAAACTATGATGTAATTGAAATTGTGGCCTTGACCACTGACACCACTTTGGTCTTGACCACCGACATCAATTTTTTTTTACTTAAAACTATGACCTAATTGAAATTGTGGCCTTGACCACCGCCACGAACGCAAATAAAACACTGAAAATGGACTCATAAATACAAAAGTGTTATAACTTGATAATTTATTCATCAATTAATTTTATTTTTTTTGAAAACAATTTCCATTAAGAAAATAATTTAATTGCGAAAAAAAATACCCCTAAACAAGTTCTTTAACTTAATAAAAAAACAAATTTTCTTTGAAAATAAAGAAAAAAAAAATTATGTTGAAAAATAATGCAAATTGTAATTTTTTAATAAAAAATTAAAAAAAAAAATGAACCAAAAAAAACAGAGTAAAATGGGGGAAAAAATTTAAAATAACACTTAAAACATTTTAAAAGTTCAAGAAAAAAATTGAAAAAATAACCTTCAAAATACAATTTTTAAATTTTTTTTTAAAAAACAATCTTAAAAAAAATTAAAATCAAATAATTATATTAAAAAAAAATACAATTTAAAAAAAAAATTAATTAATTAAAACTAAACTAAATTAAAAAACCAAACCAAACTAAACCAACGTAAATTAAAACTAAACTAAATTAAATTAAAAAAAAATAAAAATTAACATTTAATTTAACTAAATTAAATCTAAATTAAACTAAAAAAAATATTTTTAAAACTAAACAAAATTTTAATAAAAAAATATTTTTAAAACTAAACAAAATTTTAATAAAAAATTATTTTTAAAACTAAACAAAATTTTAAAAATTAAATAGAAAAAAAAGAAAAAAAGAAAACTAATTTTAAAACTTAAAAAATATTTTTTGTTTTATTTGGGTGCGGGATCTCTTTGGGCTGCGTGGGGGCCGATGGGGCGATGTCAGGCATCACTTCGACCCCTTGCGATGTTATCTCTGGTCCCATGAGGCCAACGCTAAGCCTACGAGGGGTTGGGGCGATGCTCGACATCGCATCCCCGATCACACGTGTTGTTTGGGCCGCGTGGGGGTCGAGGGGGAAATGTCTGACATCGTCCCAGCCCCTTGCGGGCTTAGCCCATGTTCTGCATTGTTTGGGCCGCCCGAAATTACCCTATCCCCCCGCGGGCTTAGCCTTGGTCTTGGGTTGTTTTGGGTCGTGGGGAGCTGGGGCGATATCAGGCATCACCCCCTCAACCCCCATGCACGCAGACGTTATTTGGGCAGCATGGGGCCGACGGGGTGATGTCAAGCATCGCCCTCACGTGGGGGAACTAGGGCTAAGCCCGCAAGGGGCAGGGCATCGCCTCTTCAACCCCCACGTGACCCAAATAACGCCCACCACCCAAATAAAATAGACAATAATCATAACATTTTAAAATTTATTTTAATTTTTAATTTTGTTTAGTTTTAAAAATATATATTTTTAGTTTAATTTGGTTAAATTAAATGTTAATTTTTAATTTTT